>JAADYJ010000291.1:0-26901 GCA_023338205.1 Halophytophthora polymorphica
CGAGCACACCGCTGCGGTAGTACTGTAAGGCTATACTAAAACGTAATAGCATTTGGCAGTGCTCAGCACTATTAAAAACACGGCTGCACGGTACTGTATCACGGATACTATTGCACTATTCGATACAAAGGCTCATACAAAACACGAACCCTTTACCAAGGAAACACATTCCATTGTGCGTCCGCCCCAGCAAAGACCAAAGATCAAGTTATCCGCACGGCACAGTCGACCAAGCGCTCGCGCCACCAAGCTCCCGGCCTGCGCAGCCTCAACCCGCACGCACCCAAGGCCCCTGCGACGACGGCGAAGGCCAATACACCACCCGTGACGTCCCCCGCGTCGCTGCCGCTGCCGGTGTTCGAGCGCATCGTCAACTTCGCCGTGCGCAGTGCCCCAGGCGACCAGTTCCCTTATGGACCGCAAGAGCCACCACGTGACCTTTATCGCCTTGCACTGGTGGCCCGCGACTGGAGGGAGCCCGTGCGCGAGTTCGCTGCCCAGATCCCGTTGGAGAAGTTGGAGCTGGTGTTCGAGACGGGGTCTCGCGGCGAGCTGCTGGCCATGCGGCGTACGGCCCAGCTCCGCGGCCGCGCTGTGCGTGACGTGAAAGTCAAGATGGGCTACTTTCAGTCGCAGAGGTTCTTTTTCAACCCGGGGCTAGACGAGCGCGAGGTGGAAAAGCGCGAGTTTGTCTGGGACGCTATCTTTGCGCATCTGCCTGGGATCCAGCGGCTGGACTTGACGTGGATCCCACTGGAGAGCCGCCACGCGAAGGAGTTATTGGCGTCGACGGCCAAGTACTGTCTGGAGATCAATGACCTAGTGTTGCCGCGGAAGAAGGATCCGGTGCTGGATCAGCGCGGCGGGGCAGTCGACTCGCTCATGGTAACCTTGCACGCATCGCTGGAGCGATGGTACAGGAAAGGCACACACGGTGGCATCACTGTGCTGGGGGTACCTTCGCGCAACGAGATGGAGCGAATGCGTTCCAGCACAGCCTTTCTGGACCACGTGGCGCGGTTCTGCCCTCATTTGAAGGTTTTAACCGGATGTGATCGAGCGAGCTTTGGCACGAACGTCGCGACTTCAGACCAATTGATGGTGCCGTTGGAGACGTGGGAAGCCTTCAACGCGCGCTGCACGGAGTTGATCGAGTTCAATTGGGTCATGGCGCCATTCGCGGATCCATACTTTCGCGTCTTCGGCCAGTACCAGAAGCCCAAACTGAGGAACCTCTGGCTCACACCAAACCTGATATGGGACTGGGAGGGTTACTTTGAGCAATGCAGCGCCCGCGGCACGACTACTGGCGTGGTCTCACCGAAAATTACGAGAAAGCCGGGCTACGGAGGATTGGCAACGGACTACGGGGCGGCGCTCAAGGGCTGTCCAGGGCTGACGCAGATCGTTGTGTACTTGGACCACTTTATCAGTAGGCACTTCAAGAACGCGTACGTCAGCGAGGATGCGTTCGGACCGCCCTTCTGGGAAGCCGTGGTCAAGTATTGTCCGCTACTGAAGAATCTCGTCGTCCAAGATGGCGCTGTGGCTCGGAGTGGCGAGGAGGTGCGACCGACGAAGGGTCTCACGGATGCGTCGTTGTTGGCGATGGCAGGCCTCAAACACCTGAGGCAGCTTTGCCTGATCGACGCTCCCATTACCGGGAACGGGGTTTTCGAGTTCCTGTGCCGCCTGCCGACCCCGGATCCGCGCGTTCACCCCGAGGATTTGATTGGCACTCAGCTCAAGTGCTGGCTCGCCATGGCTGACGTGGAAGGTCTGCCCTCGGAGCTACCACAGTACCACGTGGAAATCCTGACGCTGCTACGGCGACTCGCGAAGATCGACGAGAAGGACCTGGGTGTCGCCTTTCTCCGACACAAACCACGTGTGGAGATCACGAACGCACGCTCCAATGCTGTTGGCGAGGCACGAGGCAGAGCCTACGTGCGGAAGGAGCTGAAGCCGCTGGTGGCGCGCGTGATGAAAAAGCACCCGTCGTTGTGCGTGCAGGTAGTGCTGGAAAAGAAGCACAGCGGTGTGCTCCACCGAGTCAAGAGTCTCTTGCTCCTCTGGGGTTCGGAACTCGACGACAATCAGACCTTCCTCACTGAGGAGACGCCCGTGCCACTCGAGGAAGATGCCACGTTTAACTACGCCAACTACACCGGCATGGGTCACGGCGGGATGCACTTCGGCCATTAGCGTGGGAGGTGAGGGTGATGCCAATGGCGGTGACGATGACGGCACTGAAGGTTTCCGTGGCGAGTCGGAGCATCGCACTGATGTGTAGTTCTCGCGAACACTACATCGTTGTATCCTGAGTGAATATCCGTTTGTACTTCAACGCAGATAGTATGAGAACTACCAGTATGTCGTCCGTATATCGGCATCTGGATATCGCTGTGGCATTTTGTGTAAGATGGCGCATGGTCGTTGCACCCCGCTTCAATTGAAGTAGCGTCCGTGATTGGGCTGAGTAGTGAAGATCGCTGCACGACGTGGCAGACAGTCCAACATGCTCGATGAGTAGTTCAACTGCTGGCGGCTCCAGTTCAGGTTGGTCGGATTGGCCAGCTGACCCGGGATCGACGCGAGCCTCTTCGTCTTCTTCTTCAGCTTGACGCACATCTTGGATAGATGGCTCTGCCAGGCGTTTTGTGGCAACCGCGGCGGTGGATCGGTCGGCTTGAACTTGATCACAATCGCATTCACAGACGAATCAGCGATATCGCAGCCGCTGGAGCTCGTATGAACAGTTCAACTTGAATTCACCGCTGACTTCTGAGTCCGAGAAGCATTTCATTCATCAGACTCAGATCCCATTTCCACTCCCCGCTGGTCACCAAGTCGATGAAATGCAGCAATCGCCGAAGCGCTCGCGCGGGGACACTATTTGCGCGCCCAGCAGCGATACAGGCGCTATGGCCATGGCGACGAAGTCACCCGCGTCGCTCCCTCTTCCACTCTTCGACCACATCGTAGGGTTCGCCACAGGCAGCCCGCTTGACGGCTTGCTACGGCTTGGACGACTGCTGCCACCCAAGGACCTCATGCGGCTGGCGCTCGTTGCGCGCGAGTGGACGGCGCCCGTGCGCGAGATCGCCGCGCAGTTCCAGCTGGAAAAGATGCAGTTGGAGCTCAAGCTGTCGTCGCGCACCGAGGTGATGGCCATACGCCGCAAGGCGCAGCTCCGTGGCCGCGCCGTGCGGGAGCTGAGCATCCGCATGGGTCACTTCGAGCACGAGAGCTTCGTGTTGAACCCAGGACTAGTGCGCCTCGAGGAGCACGAAGTTGGGTGGGATGCCATATTCGCGCTCATGTCGCGACTCCGACGACTGGACCTCAGTTTGATGCCGGTGGAAAGTCGACATGTGGTAGAGGTGTTAGCAGGCGCGGCCAAGCACTGTCTGCAGCTGGAAGAGCTGGTCCTGCCGCGCAAGAAGCACCTGCGGGATTTACCCGAAGGTGCACACGTCGACTTGGTCATGGCAACGCTGAACGCAGGCCTGGAGCGGTGGTACACGAAGGGCAACCGTGGCGGCATTAAGCAGCTGACGGTGCCCACGCGCAATGAAGTGCAGCGCCTTCGCTCCAGTACGGCATTCCTGGAACATGTGACGCGCTTCTGCCCCAATCTGCAGCTCTTGGATGGACACACGCGCGCCATTCACAACATGGATGAAGTGCGGTGTGAGGACCAGCTGGCGGTGTCGCTGGAGACTTGGGAGGCCTTCAACGAAAGCTGCACGGACCTGCGCGAGTTCAACTGGGTTTCTGCGCCCTTCGCTGACCCGTTTTTCCGTGTGTTCGGGGAGCACGTGAAACCAAAAATGAAGAAGCTCTCGCTCACGGCGAACCTGTTGTGGGATTGGGAGGGCTACTTCCGGCAGTGCGGCGATGGATTTTCCGGTGCCAACGTGGCCTCTTCTTCCGTTTCGAAGGCTGGATACGCTGGTCTGGCAGTGGATTTTGGTGCAGCGCTCAAGGGTTGCCCGGCACTGACGGAGTTGACCATGTACGTGGATCAGCTGACGAATGAGGAAGTCCAGTACGTTCACGTGGGCGAGGATGCGTATGGGCCAGTCTTCTGGAAAGCCGTGGCCAGACACTGTCCACTGCTGAGGACCATCTCCGTCGGAGACTGCGCATCAGTTGACGCGTACATGGAGGTGAGGCCGCTGAAGGGACTCACAGACGTCTCGCTACTGGCCATGGCCGACCTCAAGAACCTAGTGTCGGTATCACTGTGCACTGCCCCCATCACAGGGGCCGGTGTCTTTGCGTATCTTCGCCGCCTGTCCATCCCGAATGCGAATGTCAAGCCAGAGGATGTGGTCGGCAGTCGTCTATCCTGCTCCCTCGGCATGGCAGGTGTAGTTAGCCGTGACTCGGAGCTTCCGCCATTCTACGATGACCTCCTGACCCTGATGAAGGGTTTGGCCGAGACGACCGAGAGGGATCTAGGCGTAGCCTCTCTCCGCCACAAGTTGTCGCTGGAACTCTCAAACCCGTACCGCGAAGGCATCGACGAAAACCTGGGCGAAAAGTACCTGGCGAGAGATTTGAAGCCACTGGTGGCGCGCGCGGAAAAAGCGCACCCTTCGATGCGTCTGCAGATCGTGCTCAGCATGGATCATTACGGCACTCTCCGCCGGATCGAGGAGGCTTCGCTGAGTTGGGTCCCGTGCGATTCGGGGGGCATGACGTTTATCGAGGAAACCTACTCGTCGGAGGAAGACATGGATGACGACGACGACATATTCAATTACGACGGGCCCTTCGGCTTGGGACACGATCCGTTTTTCATCAGTGATGAGGAATACGAGGACGAAGAAGATTGGTACTATGATGACGAGGGGTTTTACAGCGACATGGAGTAACGATAAACGAACATATGTAAGGCTGATCACTCAGACGACCACTTCACTTTGAAGTGGACGCGCATCGGCAAGTGTTGAACATCTGACTCGGAGTTTAAACCAGCGGACGTAGTTACAGCGATGCTTTGCATCCATAGCGGCAAAAGCAGCAATGAGGCGGGTAAGGAGATCCGATGTATTAGCAAGCAGAATGTGAATGGAATTTCTTCGGGAATGGTCAAGCCATTTTGGCGCTGCGCTGGAGTGGGTTTATGCGTGGAGTCAAATTGCCTCAACGGGACGAAAGGCGGTGGCTGAACTTGTTGAGGTCGCAGCCTTTTCTTTATGAATCTGAGGGCACCGAGCAACAACAAAGCTTGTTGGCGACAAAGATCCAATGTCAAGTTATCGCCATTTGTATGACTGTCAGAACATGAGATCCAGCAAAGTGTGCCAGCCTATATTGACAATGATGCGAGCAGCGTCTGGGAAGGAAGCTCTTTTGAGCACTCCTTGATGGACATGAATTCGTTCAAGCAGTTCGCTGCGTGGCCCAGTCTGCATTTTTGCCCTGGCGAATCTTCCAACGATGTAGGGAGAAGAATCGCCGCGTAGAAGTATCCTCTGAGTGCGGCATCACGTCCAGATTCACCAAGCGCAGTTTCCACTCAACACTATCCAGTTTTGCCTTTTTCCGAGACAGGTGCATACCTCCCTACATGTTTTGGCTTCCCAAGAGATGCCTTTGTCATTTCGCTGCACGGACATTTGAAGTTCCAGTGCAGTGTGCGAATTCGCAATGCTCCCCTTTCCTCTTCAGATCGAATGTTCGTGCCCCCATGTCATCCACGGCATCAGCAAACGCACGGTGAATTTGCAGCAGTCTTCGACGAGAAGGCCCAACTGCATCGCACCTGTACTATGCATATGATGAAGACCACGCAGTTCATACCTCCAAGTAGAAAGCAATGTGATAGTATGGAGCACGTGCTTGCGACGCTGCTATACCTGTACTGCAAGCAGAATTGGCTGGAACCACACTGGCGCCGGTGTTCCGAGGAATGGCACGAGTATTATGGTCTCCAAGTTCGTCGAGACATCGAGCTATATTCACATGCTAGAATTGGCACGCGAAGGGGGAGCCACCTTCTGGCGAGCTTATGGCCAACGACATAGGTACCTGGACACTACTCCTCTTCGTTGTTGAAGCCCTCCTCGTCACCGCTCTCGTCAATCGCCGTTGCATGCCCCCATCTGATAAATAGAGCTCGTCGTTGATGAATGTTTGGTCCTCGTCAAAATCAAAGCCCCAATGGAGCGAGGTATTGCCGATGCCACAAAAAGTGCCATTGCGCTTGTACCCGACCCTAAACTGTACACGTAGTGATGGGTGCGCCTTCTTCACGCGCGCCAACAGCGGCTTCAGCTCTTCGTTTCAGTACACTCCGCCCCGCGCCTTGCCTAAGGACCCAACGTGCCGGCTTGTTATGCTCAGAGGTGGTTTGTGACGGAGAGAAGTTACGCCCAAATCTTGCTCGTTCGTCTCGGCCAAGCGCTTCAGCAGCAATAAGATCTCGGTGTTGTACTGCGGCAGAGCTGGTGGGCGGGACTTCGCGCACCCCAAAGCGATCCAGCAATCCAGTTTGCTGCCAACCAAATCCCCCGGCTTAGCACTCGTGCACGGGGTCGGGAGACGGCGAAGAAACTCGGTAATGCCATACCCAGTGACAGCAACATCGCCTGCCGATAATCTGATCAGCTACTTGAGCTCCGCCATCGCCAGCAACGAGGCGTCTGTCAACCCCTTCAGCGGCATAACCGTGGGGTCTCCTTGGCTCACTTGGCAGTCGTCCACGTTGATATTCTCCAGAAGCAGACAGTGCTCAATCACGGTCTCCCAGAAGACGGGTCCATACGCGTCTTCTCTGACATGTGCATTTCGGTCTTCTTTGTTCACCTTTTGGTCCACGAGTATTTTCAGCTCGGTCGGCGCCGGGCAGCACTTGAGTGCCTAGTCAAAGCCCTTCGCCAATCCGCCATAGCCAGGCTGATTCGTGGCTATCCTCGCTGCAGCCAATGCAGCTGCCACGCTGCTGTCGCTGCGGGTATTGCACTACTCGAAGTACGTGCTCCAATCCCACGACAGGTTCGCTGTGAGCCAGAGACTCGTCAGCTTCGGCTTGACGTCTGTCCAAAGACACGGAAGAACGGGTCGGCAAAGGGTGCGCTAACTCAGTTGACCTCCCGCAGGTCCGTGCAGCGCGCGTTGAAGGCTTCCCACGTCTCCAACGGCACGCTCAGTTGGTCTTCGCTCCGCGTATTATCCAGGTAGCGAGTCACACGGTCGCTCCCGTCCAGCACCTGCAGATTGGGGCAGAAGCGCGTCACGCAGTCCAGGAACCTCGTGCTGTAGGGCGTTCTGTCCACTTCGTTGCGCGTGGGCACTCTCAGTTTCTTGATGCCGCCGCACTTGCCCTTCGTGGACCACTGCTCCAGCGCCGCATACAGCGTCGTCCAGAGCGAGTCGACCTCCGCAGCGAGGGACTAGCTGTCCAGATACTTGTTGCACGGCAGCACCAGCTCCTCCAGCTGCAGACAGTGCGTCGCTGCTGACGCGAGCAGCTCCCGCACTTGGCGACTCTCCAGCGGCATCAAATCCAGATCCAGTCGTTTGAGCCCGGGTAGATGCGCGAAGAAGGCGTCCCAGCCGACCGCGCGCTGCTCCAGCCGCGCGAGCCCCCGGTGGAGCGCAAATACCTTGATCTGGCCGTCCACCGCGTACCCCTCGAGCTCGCCCATCTGGATGCTCAGGCTGGAGCGGCCACGGAGCTGCACCTGGACGCGGAACTGGAGCACCTCTGCGCGCGACGCCGTTTTTAACTCCAGCTTCCGCAGCGGGAGCTGTGCCGCGAGCCCGCGCACGGGTACCCTCCAGACGCGCGACACCAGCGCCAGTCGCTGCAGTTCTTCGACCACCGTTGGCCTGTCGTACAGGCCCCGGTGGCCCAAAGGGTTCCCCACCGCGAAGCCGACGATGTGCTGGAACAGCGGCGGAAGCAGCGAGGCAGGGGAAACAGATGGCGGCGGTGATGATGGTGCTGCCGTAGCCACGGCGCGGGGTCGCCTACGTGCCGCGCGTGGGCGCGCAAGGAGCGTCGACGTGCGCGCGCTTGGCCGACTGCTCCATGCTCGTGGCGTTTCGGTTCGCAGCAGACCAGCACAGCACATGGGAGAGTGGTACATGGTACCCCTGTGAGTACGGCTCGAAGTCCATAAGTACGCTTTCGAATTCCATAAGTACTAGCTAATTCTCTGGTACTCGGGGGTCTGCGGCTTGGCTCTTCGCTCTCGGTCGTGGAGAAACAGTAGCCGCGTTGCTTTCTCTATGGGCGCTGGTGGAAATGGATGTCGTGTGCCCAGGAAGCGTAGCCTTACAAAGAAGAGCTGGTAGCAGCAGCAGTCGAGGGTTTGTGCGTGCACTCCCTTTGCGTCGGAAGAAAAAGTGAGACCGAGCAACGCAGGCTTGGGCCAAGTATGAAGAGCTGCAGTCGAGACTTCTAGGCACCCCACCTTGCCGCACAAGCACGCGCGTATCCCAGAACACGGATCTCCGACCATGCTTCGACTCGTCTTGGGCACGGTTTCACGAGCGCCGTCCTTCCTGCGCGTGATACTGAGCTGCGTGTGGTCACCAATACATTGGCCCCAGCACCTGCCGCATTACGAAGTCTGTCTTGGCTTGACTACAAGAGCTCCGGGGCTCGCCGCATGTACGTGTAGTGACGTTTTCGCGAACTTCAACGTCCAGTAGACGTTGAACCTCTTGTTCGACATATTGCTGATACCATATGCCGTAGCGCAATCTTATTGCGCCGTTTCCGCGGACCTTGCGAGTCCGCAGATTTCCCCGGGTGCCATAGACGCACAAGCGCTCCAGCAGCTCCAAGTTCGCAGTCCGCCACCCCTCGCCACGACGACCATGCCGCGCGCCTTCAGCTCCAGCGCCGCGTCGACGCTCAAGATCATGTTCCTGGGCGCGCCGGGCGCCGGCAAGGGCACCTACGCCTCGCGCATCGCGCCCATGCTCGACATCCCCACCATCTCCACGGGCGACCTCGTGCGCCACGAGATCAAGACGGGCACGGCGCTCGGCGACAAGATCAAGGTAAGCCGCGGCGAGAGCCTGTAGTTTTCTCCGCTGGATGTGCGTGCTGTGGCGGCCGGTTGTGGCGGGATCGCACGCCTGGCACTGACAACGCGGCTTTGCGCTGTTGCTCGTGAGCAGGAGTACAACAACTCGGGCGCGCTGGTGCCCGACCAGATCATCCTCGACATGGTACGTGCCGCTAGTTGAGCCTGCAGTGCCTGCGCCGGCGGTGCATGCGGTCTTCTGCTCGTGTCGCTGGCTGTGTGGGGTTGCAGCGCTACGTGGCTGCGTCTTGAGACGGGGTACTGACGGAAAGGCTGCTGCTGCTGCGTGCGACTGCTTGCTGCTCGCTGCTGCGTAGATGGAGAAGCGGCTGGAACTGGACGACGCCAAGCGCGGGTTCATCCTGGACGGCTTCCCGCGCAACGTACCGCAGGCGGAGGCCTTCCAGGAGGTCACGGACCTGGACCTCGTGGTCAACATCGACCTGCCGCAGTGGATCCTCTCCGACAAGATCAGCGGCCGTCGGTACGAGCCTCGCACTCGCATTTTTGGTGCTTGTTGGGTTGACATGGCGCTAGCAACACCGGGGGCGCGCGGGGACGACCAACTCACGCTCGTTCTGCTGTCTGCTGTGCGTGTGTAGCGTGTGCACGAGCTGCGGGAGCGGCTACAACGTCGCCTTCATCAACCAGGGCGAGTACTACATGCCCCCGCTGCTGCCCAAGGTGCAGGACACGTGCGATTCCTGCGGCACGCAGACGCTGGTGCAGCGTCCCGACGACTCGCCCGAGACGGTCAAGCAGCGGTACGTGGCCTGCTGGCTCACGTCCGAGACGACGATGAGCGCTTCCTGCTTGTTGTATACGCGCCCAGACCCGCTAATTCCGACTGTGCTGCGTTGTTGCTTGCTGGCGCGCGGGTGTGAGCAGACTGGAAGTGTACAACGCGGAGACGGCGCCCCTCATCGACTTTTACACCAAGGTGGGCTGCCTCAAGACGTTCGAGGTGAAGAAGGGGCTGGCGGACCTGGACAAGCTGGTGGGCCTCATCAACACGGAGCTCGGCACCCAGCAGTAAAGCGCTGGCCTGTCCCGCGAATGAAGTCTCAGAGCAAGTGAGCGAGCGAGCGATGCGCGAGCGCACAGCCTCCTCGTGGCGGCAACGACAGCGCCGCAGCGATTGCCTCGTCTGGAAGCGTAGTGTCCGCTTGGCGGGGCAGCACGCTGCTTGCAGTTTTGAGTGTTGTGTCTCTCCTTAGTCGTGCTGTTCCTGCCTTCTCAGGCAAGTGACCTCGTGCTAATACCACTCCTCCTCGCCTTGTAGCGAGAAGAGAGGTTTGAGCCTGCGTTCCCGTCGTTGCTGCTGCTGCTGGCCGTTTTGCTGCTGTTAGGCGTCTCCACCTTCGTCGGTCGGCGTCAGTTGCTGTCGCAGCAAAGCCAGTGCGTTGCTGGCCACGCTCGACAAGTGGAGCATCCGTAGTTGGTGGAGCTGTCGCTGGCTCGCTGGTGTCTCACTCTCGGCGTCGTGCTCGTCGTGGAGACTCTGCTGCAGTTCGTCCAGCCATGCGACGGCGCGCTCGACCTTCGTGCGGATCTCAAGGAGGTCCCCGGGAGATACGCAGACGCTAAGGCGGTTGGTCTGCACCATGGGCTGCAGCGCCGTGACGTATTCGCGCAAGGCCTCTGGGGAACTGCGTCTGTTTGCTCCTTGGAGCTGCGGCAGTGGCGAGGCAGTTCGGGACGAGTCCGAGACTCCAGCGCTGGTCGTAGCAGTGTCGAACTGCGCCGTGGCGAGCACAAGGGCCTCGGCGGACAGACACGTCTCGTCACCGTCGACGTGCATGGTGGTCATGCGGCCACTCGTATGCTCCATGACGGTGACAGTCAAGTGCTGAGCCGAGTCAAGGCTGAAGACCACCTCCAGCTTCAGGATCAAATGCTTCGACGTGCGACTCCCGTCGAGACGCACCCGCCCCAGGGTGTGATCGGCCACTGCCAAGCTCTGACGCCGTGGGCCCAGCGTGCCTTCCAGCACATCGAAGACCACCTCGTGGTGGCAACTGGCGAAGTACAGCCTCGACTGCTGCGTGGGCACGGGCGTGGCTTGTGGTATCAGTTCCAGCGCGTCTCCGCTCAAGTTTCGCACGCCTAGGGCCAGTGGAGTGGGCTCCTCGAGCAACACGCACTTCCTGAGGCTTGTAGCGATCAGCGCGGCCCCCATGGCGGCCGAATGCGCTGGGATGTGCGTAATGGAGGCGATCGTCGAGGCCGCGAACTCGTGGACGAGCGCACGCACCTTGGGCACGCGCATCGAGCCGCCGCAGAGCAGCAGGGCGTCCACACTGGACTTGTTGACTTGGGCAAGGTGCAGGACCTGCTCCAAGAGCCCCAGCACGCGCGTCCACGTCTCCGAGCCACACAAGTCCTCAAACTCTGCGCGCGTGACGCTGCTCGTGAACCCTCTTGGGGTGTCCAGCCCCAGTGCGTCACCCGGCAGCGTCGCCATGGCGTGGGGACTTCGTTCGACTTGAGGGTCGTGGAGATTGATGGTCGTCGTGTGCGACGTCGACAAGATCTTCTTGGCCAGCACGCAGGCGCGTCGCAGTTGTCGAGCAAACGCTGGGTTCGTCGTGTCCGCGGAGAGGCGAGGCGTTTGCTGCTCGAGCAATCGACCAAAGTGATCGACGAGGCGGTCGGTGAAGTGTTCTCCTCCCACTTTGAGGTCCCCCGCCGTGGCTACGACCCGGACTTCGACCTCGCCGTCGTCCCCGTCCCCTCCAAGCCCACAAGAACCACGCACTCTCGCCAGCGTCACGTCGAAACTGCCCGCCCCAAAGTCCACTACAACCACCTTCTTCTCCTGCTGCGCAGCGCTCGACCCACCGTCGCCAGTGACAGCCAGCACCTCGCTCGCCTGGGCCACTGCAGTCGCGGTGGATGCCACTACAAGCCTCTCCACGGGAAGCCGAGCGATGGTGCACGCGTCCCGAAGCGCCTGGCGCTGCGTGTGGTTGAACGCCGCGGGCACGCACACCACGGCGCCAGCCACACGTTTGTCCGTGAAGGACTGCGCTCGCCGTTTGATGGTGGACAAGAGCATCGCTGCCACTTGCTCCGGGTACACCGCCGTGGTGCCGTCTCGCCCGAGACTCGGACACGTCAGCACGGCCTTTTCGTTGACGCCCGAGCGCACGGGGAAGACCCAGCGAGCCACGTCCCGTGGTTGCAGCGCGTCCACTTTCCGGCCAAGAAGTTCGGTAAGATCGTAAAAGGTGTTCGGGTCTCCAGATTTGACGCGCTTGTCTGCGTGCAGCCCGACGGTCCAGGCCAGCGGTGTGGACGTCCCCACCGTCACACAGCTAGACAGGGAGAAGCAGTCTGCTGTCTCCGCGTCTTTGCCGTCCAGCGGGATCATGACCACGATGCCATCGTCGTCCACCACTGCGGCTTCACACTTGGTTCGTCCAAAGTCGATGCCGATGACGCAGCTGGACGAGGCGGGCGTGGCCTCAACGTCACCCAAACTGCTCGTGGAAGGAGAAGCCGCAGTCGGCGTGACGGTCCCCAGAGTGCTGCTGCTCCCACTACTAGTGCCCGACTCGGCGACAGTTCCTGACATGGCCATTACCGCAAGAGACCTCCTCGCGTCGCGACGTCTTTCTCTGTGCTACAAGAGAAAACGCGACACTGGCTAACGAGATTGCCAGGCCGGCGCAGTCTCCACGCATCAGGAGTCCAGTCCCAGCAGCCCAGCAGCCCAGCAGCTCGGACTTCCGATCGAGGTCAGTTCCTGTCACGTGGGGGTCAAACGGCGCCATTCTTCAGGACGGGATCCCTGCACACGCCCCCCACTCGATCTCAGGCCTTCCATGCACCTCTGAAAGCTCCAAGTGAGCCCCCAAGTCCGAGTCAAAGCTTGACTGGCACGCAGGTGTTCTTGACTGTCCCCGTCCTGAAGAGAAGGCGGAATATGTCGACTTCCGCTAACTATAGCGGACATCGTGGGACTGCAGGCGGGTGTTTCTCGTTGGTGCGCTCGCTCCATGGCTTTTGGCGAAACGACAGCACGTGCAAGCTGGGCGTGCGAGCGCACAGAGCAACAGAGAGCGTGCCAGCGTCTGCTTAGCTCGTGTTTCGTGGTGGAGACGCCTGCAAGAGCTCATTATGGCGGTGGGCGGCGGCCGCGGTGAGCGCGCTGAAGACTCGGACTCGGTCAAGGTGTGCGTGCGCATCCGGCCGCTGAGCTCCAAGGAGCGGCAAGAACAGACCAAGAGCTGTGTGCGTATCGCCGACTCCATCGACGGCCTCAGCAGCCCGAGCGGCTCGACACCGCCACAGCAACTTGTCGTGGGAAGGGACCGCGCCTTCACCTTCGACACGATCCTCGGCGTCACGAGTTCTCAGACGGTGCGTGAGCAACGCAGGACTTGCTGGGATAACCCGAGCGTCCAGGCCTCATGCGAAGGGCTCTGGCTGTTGTGGCGTGCTGCTTGCGCAGGACATGTACCGTGCGTGCGTGGCGCCGTTGGTGCGGGGGTTCCTGGAGGGCTACAACGCCACTGTGCTGGCCTACGGACAGACAGGAACAGGCAAAACGCACACCATGGCTGGTTCCGGCTTCGACGCGCGCGGCCACGAGAAGAGCGAGGTGGCCCAGGGAATCATCCCGCGTGTGATCAAGGCCGTGTTCCGCCATCTAGAAGGCGTCGACCGCGACAACCAGTGCAAGAGCGAGAACACTCTGCGCGTGGAGTACATTGAGATCTACAACGAAGAGCTGCGCGACCTACTGCACCCGGAGACGACGTCCAAGCAGCTTTGCATCCGCGAGGACGGCGGTGGCAACATCGTGATCGCGGGGGCCAAGTCGGAGCCGGCAGACTCAAAGGAAGCTGTCTTCCAGCACCTCGTCGTCGGCGGCGCATCTCGCCAAACGGGCAGCACGCTTATGAACGAGCAGTCGAGTCGCTCACACGCCATCTTCAGTCTCTTGCTGGAGCAGCGCGACGCCGCCTCGGGTGCACGCCGGTGCTCCAAGTTCCACTTGGTGGACCTGGCCGGCTCGGAGCGTGCCAAGCGCACGGGAGCTGTGGCTGGCCGGTTCAAGGAGTCCGTGAGCATCAACCAAGGCCTTTTGGCGCTGGGCAACGTCATCAGCGCTCTGGGAGACGACAAGCGGCGCGTGGGCACCGCTGGCAATGGCAGCTGTGCCGTGCACGTGCCGTATCGCGACTCGAAGCTCACGCGGCTGCTGCAGGATAGTCTGGGCGGCAACTCGCGCACGCTCATGATCGCCTGCGTGAGTCCCGCGAGCGTGAACTTTGAGGAGACGCTCAACACGCTCAAGTACGCGAACCGCGCCAAGAACATCAAGAACAAGCCCATTGTGAACCAGCAGGCCGTGCTGGAGCAGCAGCGTAGCGACGAGGCCATCTCCCGCATGAAGGAGGAGATCGCGAGTCTGCAGACGCAGCTCCAGCAACAGGCGTCGATGTCGACGGTTCCGTCACGCCCACCGTCCTCCCGTCAGCAGGAGAAGCACGAGGTCGTGGAGGAGCCACAACTGGCCCGCGCCACTCGGGAGTTGACGCAGACGACCAAGTGCGTTCGGCAGTACGGCGACGCGGTGGAGAGCATGCGCAACTATTCCATGGAGGCGGCGACGCTGCTGGTAGCTCTGGAACGGGACGTGACCCCGCTGGGTCGTCGGGTGCAGCAGCGACTGAACGAGATTGTGAAGCTGCTGAATGCGGCCGTCCAGACGGCGCACGGCAGCGACGCCAGGGCCAAGAAGCTGCTAGCAGTGGCTCGACTAGCGGAGGACGAGGATCCGGCGTTCCCCGACGCTGTCACGCCCGAGCGTGAGGTGGAAGAGGAGACTGTGGTGGTCCAGCAGCTTCGTGCGGAGCTCAAGACGGCCAAGACAGACCTGGCGCGCGACGAGCAGATCTTCGAGATGAAGAACGCGGAGCTTCAGCGGCTTCAGGCGCTGCTCGTGGAGGCCAAGGCGAAGAACGACAAGCTCATCACGCGCGTACAGGAGCTGGAGCGCGGCGGTCAGCTCTGGTCCAACGCTGGTTTCAGACAGAGTAAGGCCGCAATGAACGGGAAGCCAGAGGTCGAGACGGAGGATGAGGACGTCGAGGGACCGCCCGAGACCGCCGAGAGGAGGACACCTCGCTCGTCCTGTGCTAGCGGCAAGGCTCCGTCATCGCGTGGCCTCTTTGAGCGTCGTGCTGGCAGTAAAGACTGCAACGAAAGCGAGGATAGTGTCCTCATGGGTCACTCGGAGGAGGAGGAAGCCAAGGACTCCAAGGAGACAGGCATGCTCGCTGTGTCACGCAAAGGGAAGTCCCGCAGCGGCAGCAGCGCGGGGTTCCAGAGCGTCGGAAGTCGCGGGACTCTCACGCCTGCTGCGCGTTTGAAGACGGGCGAGACGTTGGCCAAGCTGGAGCACACGGTGGCCACGCTGCAGACCAAACTCGAGGAGCTGCAGCGTCAGAACGTATGCCGGTTCGCTTGGCTGCTGATGCTCTGGCGTTGGGCTGGAAGACGACGAGGGAGTATCGTACTGACGACTTGGACTGCATCGTGTGGTTGATTGGCACACAGGGCGAGTTGCTGGACGCGCGCGAGGAGTCTACGAGACGTTGGGCACTGGAGCGGCAGACGTACGAGCGACAGCTTGGCGAGGCGGAGCAGGCTGTGGAGGCGCTGCGACGCGCCAACGAAGGCCTGGAGGACGCTATGCTGGAGGAGAAGCATGAGGACGTCCGGCAACAGAGACGCGATCGTTCGGGGGATTCGTCCAGCTCTCGATCGGAAGTCGTGGCCGACGAGAAGGAGCCACGGCCAGACACGGCCGCGTCGGGGACGAAGGACGCCAAGGCGGGAGCGGAGCCGTGGGACGGTCAGACGATCGTTGGCACCTTTGAGCGCAGCGTGCAGCAGCTGGTGGAGTACCACGCGGCTCGGCAGCAGGTGCTGCGGCTGCTCCAGCACCGGAAGCAGACTGCGCGCAGCAAGAGCGCGGCGTCTCGGCGTCGCAGTGCGCTGGAGATGCAGAAGATGCGGCGCAGTCTGGACGTGCGCGAGAGCATCTCGGACCTGTCCAAGTCGGTGCGTGCACTGGACGAGAAGTCGAAGCAGGCCGAGTCGCGCTCGCTGGAAGAGCTGGCGCGCCTCAAGAAGCTGCGCGCGAGGGCAGAGCGCAAGCTCGCGGCGCTGCGGCAGCAAGAAGAGACGGCGAACTTCCTGGAGGGCGAGGCGCAGCAGGAGCTGCTGGATTTGGAGGAGCTGCTGACGGACCTGGAATCGCACATCGCCTTCCAGGACGCGGAGCTGGCGGCTGCACGCAAAGACCTGGCGGTGCTGGCACTGCGGGCCGAGGCGGGTGGCGACGACACCAAGTCGCCCTTGGACGCGCTGGCCAGCGAGCTGGCCCAGCAACTAGGAGCGGGGGACGCTCAGACGGCGGCCTGCGTGATGCGCAAGTGCCTGGAAGACACGGCAAGGCTGCGAGTGCGCGAGGACGAGCTCGGGAGCCAAGTGCAGACGCTGGAGTCGACGCTCGAGCAGCGTGAGGCGGTGGTGGCTCAGCTGGAGAGCGGACTCGCCGTCGCGCGTGACGAGTTTGATCGTCAGTTGGGCGACCAGCAGCGCGAGAATGCGCAGGCGCTAGCGCAGTTGAAGAAGCTACAGCCGGAAGTGATGACGCAGGACGACGGCGAGTGGCAGAAGCTGGTCGTGCGCTGCCAGAAGAAGGATGAGTACATCGCCGACCTGGAGAAGCATCTGGTGTTCTACAAGTCCAAGGCTAAGCAGATGCAGGCGCAACTGCAGCAACTCATCCGCGCCTCGAGTGACCACACGGACGCCGAAGACGAAACCGGCGAGCGCGAACGTCAGCTGCAGCGCCGCGTGCAGCAGCTGGAGGGCGCCAACGACGCGCTCATGAAGGACCTGGCCACGGCCAAGATCTACCTGCGGGCATCGCAGAGCCGCAGTCGCAGCGGCAGCGTAAGCAGCAGCAGAGGCAGCAGTAGACCGGGTAGTAGCAGCGCCAAGGTGGTACGCGTCTCGAAGAGCGAGCTGCGTGAGGTGCCTGCGCCACCACCGCTGAGCTCGTCACACGTCGCAGACCCGCGGGAGGAGTGACTGCCATGCGTTTGTATCTCCAGGTCTCATTTGGCCCATAAAAGCAAAATGTCCCTCGTGTTTCCGACAGCAAGTCAGTAAGTAACATTAGCCATGGCAATCAACCGAACAATGCAGTGCACCACTCGCCATCTTGAGCCCGAAAGGCAGAACGACATGGAAGCCGACGCCGCTCCCGCCGCCCAAGCCAAGCCGCCAGCGGTAGCTGCGCCCGCCTGCAGTGCGCTGGCGCCCACGACGCTGGAGCGCGAGCACGTGCACAAGGTGTACGACCGCATCGCGCCGCACTTCAGCCACACGCGGCACCACCCGTGGCCGCTGGTCTCGTCCTTCCTGGCGGAGCTGCCGGACGCTGCGCTCGTGGCCGACGTGGGCTGCGGCAATGGCAAGTACCTGCGCGTGAACCCGGCGCTGTGCGTCGTGGGCGTGGACCGCAGTCTGCCGCTGCTGCAAACGGGCGCCTCACCAGACAAGTACGTGCTGCTTACCGTGGCGGACAGCGCCTGAGCCTCGAGGTGTCTGCGCGTCCTCGTGCTGACACTGTGACGCTGTGATACGCTTGTGACAGTCACTTACTGGCGGGTGACGCGCTGAGCGTGCCACTGCGCGGCGCCACCTTCGACGCCGCCCTGTGCGTGGCCGTCCTGCACCACATTTCGACGGCGGAGCGGCGAGTCGCGCTCATCCGGTGCGTCCAACGGCTGTTGCAGCTCCTCCAGCCAAGTCCCGGGCCATAGGAACCATGCATTCACGCTCCGCTCTTTGTGGTGGTCTTGCTGCCGTCGTTCTAGCGAATTGGCCCGCCTTGTTCGCGTGGGGGCGCCAATGTTGATCGTGGCCTGGGCCTTCGAGCAGGACGCTCGCTCCAAGCGGCGCTTCGAGACGCAGGACGTCATGGTGGAGTGGAAGCTGCAGCAAAAGTACGCTCAGTGCAGCGAGGCCAACGCCGACACCGACGCCGACGCCGACGCCGACGCCGACGCCGACGCTAGCGTTGACGCAGAGGAGGTGGCGCATGCTCGTGTGGACCGAGATAAGCGCTGGGTGGTCTACGAGCGCTACTGCCACGTGTACCGCGCCGGCGAGCTGGAGGAGCTGGTACAGCAGGTTCCTGGCCTCCGCCTGGACTCTGTCGACTACAGTCGCTCCAACTGGTGTCTACGCCTCACGCGAGTGGCCTAGAGCTCGCTCAGGACATCGGAACGCATGAGAAGACGACGCTGAATGGATGTCTGCGAGTCAACGATACTGCCGGCTCTGGGTTTAGCGACGGCGGCCATCCGTTTCGCTGTACTTGAGCGCGCAGCGCCACGTCGAGCAGGTTAGTTGGCCAGAACTGTAGACCCAGGAGCATGAGGTCGGCCAACAGGAGAGATAGCTGCAGCAACGGAGCTGAGCAGACGGAGACTCCTGGTCGCATTGAGAGTGCTGCGGACCGCCATGAGCAAGGCGAAGGCGCTGACACTGACTCTGCAGAGCCGATCTGCACTGCTTCTGGAGACGGCGACACGCCACGAGTCGCGACCAGTGCCATGAGTTTCGCAAGGTTCGCGCGCTTGTGCCTGGGACTTGCTACGCTAGTGGCGTCGCGCTTTCCACTCACGTCCGCAGCGCCCATACTTGCATGACGCAGGAGGTGCCTGCGCTCGGAGGAGTACGTGGAGGCGACGACGGCCTTGCACAAGGTCCTGGAGATCGCCCACCCTGGTAGCGCGGCCTACTGCCAGGCAGCACTGCACGTGGCACAGCTCCTCCAGGCAGCAAACCAGCTACAGGAGGCGATAGGCTGCATACTGGTGCGCCCGCCAGGTGGAACGTGACGCGCGTTTCGTGGACTGGAGCCGCAACTGACTGGGTCTGTCGGGCTGTGCCTCGGTCTTGGTGCACCAGAGTCTCTGGCAGACGATGCCGCCTCCCTTTTCCTGCGCGGATGGCATCTTCATCATTGTACGTGGGGGTAGTCGACACGCTGGACGAGTATCTCGGCCTCGCAGCCACGTCGCTGGACGTTCACGCAGTGTCTCCTTGTCCTCCGGACGGTCCTGATGTAGGCACGGTTGTACGAGCAGCTTGGGGAGCAGAACGCTGCGTGCTTCTGGTGGAAGAAGCTGTCCAGGAGCTCCGTGCGGCCCAATAGCGCAGCCCCCAGTCGACCGCAAGACCCGATGCAGTGGGAAGCGGTGGCCGACCTCGCCTTCCAAGAGCAGCTCTTCGTCTTCGCCGCCGACTGGTACGCCCAGGCGCTGGCGTTGAAGGAGGACCAGCCGCCGCCACAGCCGCCTCTGGCGTCCTGTCGGTTCGCCCACCGCTACCTGCTCGCGCTTCACGAGTTTGTGGGTGTTCAGGGCCCCGCCGCACACCAGAGTCGCTGCAACTTGGTTGCCTGGAAGCTGGCGCAGCGGTTCCGGCGCCACGACCCGGCCTGCTTTGCGGATGACGCCTTCTACCGCCTTCGAGCGCTCTACGGCGACGCGTTCCCGGCCATCTTCCGGGTCATCTTCGCGTGGGTAGACGGCCCCGCAGGTCGCATAGCGCGCTGCTGGCGACGCCACTGGCAGCGAACGCACCCGTGTCCAAAGGAGGAAGCCACGCCATCAGCACCCAAAACCGTGAACCGAGGAAAAGGCAGAGCGACCCTGACGACGCGCGGCCGAGGTGCTGCGTGCGCAGCCCGTGGCCGTGCGCCACGAGCCTGCAACTTGTCGCCGTCGCCGAAGAAGAGCGACCCAACGGTCTTCCGGAAGTCCAGGCCGCTCGACAAGCCGTCGCCGAGTAGCGCGTCTCCAGAGGCGAGGGCTCAAGACAGCGGCCGAGTCCCACGCAAGTCTCGGCGCGTCCACCGCAGCAACAACGGCGAGACGCTCGAGGTGGCAGCTCGAGAGACTCCGTGCGAAACGCAACGCAGTGCGCCCAAGCCTCACGTGGCCACGCACAAGCCCGACGATCGCGTCACGCGCTCCCCCGCGAGGAGGACGCTGGGCTCCGTCAGGTGCGCGTAGTGGTCCGTTCTCGATCACCTCGCGTAGATAAGGGGCTCCACGCTGACTTGGTCCGTGCGTGTGACCAGGAACCTCCGCACCAAGAAGCTGGAGGACGACGTACTGGACCAGAACTCCTCCTCGGGCGCCAAGCTGACAGCTCCAGAGCCACCGGAGCTTGCATCCAACGCCAGTCTGCTGGACGTGTACCCTCTCGAGCTGCCCGGCACGGACGACTTTGTGGCGTCCTGCGGGCGCGAGCCAGGCTTCGCGGACCTGGAGCTGGCGCAGCTGGCGCAGTTCGCCAGACTCGCGCACTACCGCGCGCGCGTTCTGGCAGGGAAGCACCTGCGCGTGGAGAGTCTGGAGCCCGAGCGGGTCAAGCCGCGGTGGCTCCAGGACCTAGAGCGGGCCGCGGCGCTCGTGCAGTCGCAGCAGCAGCGCGCACTGGCGAGCGGCAAAGTCCTGGTGGAGAGCGACTCGGCCGCGCTACTGGCCGAGGTGCACACCCGCGTGGTGCTGCAGCTCGCGGCGCTGCGTCGCCAGTACACGCGAGCCTTCGGGCCCACGACCTTCACGCGCCGGCTGCGGACGACCACGCGCCGCCTGGCCGAGTGGAAGTTCTCGCGCATCTCGGACTTGCTGGGCGCGCTGGAGGTCGCCAAGACCAGTGGGCTGCAGGAGGAGACGCAGCGCAACCTCGAGTTCTTCCACGTGCACGGGCCGCCGTCCGCAGAGCTACGAGCTTCCGACACGCGCGGCCAGTGAGCTTGGCGTCGTGCAGGGCGAGCGAGACACGAGCGAGGGAACCCAGTGGCTTCTTTCCTGCTTGAACACACCATAACGTGAGTTCGATCAGGCAGCAAGCAGCATACGTAGAGCCCATGCAGCGGAGAGAAACAAGCACATACACACACACACACACACGCACACACAGCAGGAGAATGCACGGCCGGATCACTCGCACACGAGATAAAAAACTTATACACACGGCACCCATCGAAATGCAGGCTGCGGTCGTTCAAGTCGGGAACGGATGTCTCGAGATGCGGTGGGTGGGTCCTGCTCCGAGCTCGCGCTCAGTCCTGCTGCTCGCCGGGAGGCGGCGGGCCCGACGGCCCTCTCGGCCCGCTGGGCGTGTTGCTGCCCGCGCCGTCCGCGGCGTAGTGGCCGTCGCTGCTGCGCTGGCTGTGGTAGCTGTCACTGCGTCGAGCCGGCGGCATCTGCTGCTGCTGCGGCATGTACACCTGGTGCGTCCCTCCGCGTCGCGGCGGGTTCGAGTTGCGGTCCACGTCCATCATGGAGAAGGCCGCGTTGGCCGCGCCACGGCCGCCCGCAGGAGACGACGCGAAGCCGCTGCCGTCGCGCGGGACGCGAGCATTGGCACTCGCCGCGCGACTGGCCGCCAGCTCGTGCATGCGGTGGTACTCGGCGGCCGCCATCTCCCGTCGCGACGGCTGCGGTGGCTCTCCTGGCCGTCCTCGTGCTGCGTACTGCTGGTAGCTGTAGCCGTCCGTCATGGGGCTATGCTGGCCGTCCACCACCGACTCGCGGTAGCGGAAGCCCGGAGGCGTGCCGCCGGGCATCGCACCTTCCGCCGGGCCCCGGCCACTGGAACGCATGGGCCCGCGGTCGCCAGCGTAGCGGGGCTCTGCCCGTACGTGGCTCCGCGGGTGTGGCTCGGCCGCGAAAGCGTCGCCGCGTTCACGCCACGCAGGCGGCTCCGGGTATCTCCGACGGTAGTCCACAGCCTCGGGGGCCGCGTCGCCCATGCGCTGGGAAGCCGCCCAGCGTCCAGAGTAGAAGTTCTCGCCTTGGACATGACGCCCAGGCACGCGTCGATAGTCTGTGAGGTCGTAGGCGGGCGGCACGCGAGCCCTATTGCCAGCTGCAGCGCCAAGGCTGTGGTGCTCGGAGGCCAGCGGCTTCATCCGGTCCGCCGCCTCCTGCTCGCGGGCACGCAGCTCCAGGTCTTCCGCGCGATACACGTGGCCCGACATGGCCACGTCCCTGCGAGAGGCCAGCGACACGCGCAGCGCGCCTTGCGCCTCCTGCTCGCGCGCGCGCATCTCCAGCTCCTCCGCGCGGTACACATGGCTGGCCGTCGTGACTCCCGGCTCGGCACCTCGAGACAGGCCGCCACCGCCACCGCCACCGCCATTGCCACGCACGACGCCGCCCGAGGCGCGGTAGCCTCCGTCGCGGCCCTGGCGCGACCTCTTGCCGTCGAAAGCGTCCACATTGGGCGCGTCCGCCGTGGTCCGCTTGCGTCCACTCCCGCTGCTGCCGTGCGCGCTGCCGTGGTTGCTGCCAGTGTCCGGCAGCAGCACGTCCGGGTCGCCGCGTCGCCCTGCGGCGCCCCTCGAGGGCGCCGCGGGCTCCGGCAGCAGCGACAGGATGGCCGAGTGCACGTTCGTCGGGAAGCAGGCCGTGAGCAGCTCGTTGTCCGAGGCGATGAAGCCCACGACGTCGAGCGCCGAGCCGAAGATCTCGCCCGAGGGCGCCACGAAGCGCGTCTGGTCGCCCGCCACGCTGGCCTGCACGCGCCAGCCCTGGCGCACGAGACTCGGCAGCGCGTGGTTCTCAAAGAGCCCGACCACGAACTGCGCCTCCCGCTCGCTCACCTGGATGCCCGGGCTCGGAGCACCGCCAGTCGCGCCGCTCTCGGGCGGCGGCGGCGGCGGCCGTGACGCCGGCGCGTTGCGTCGAGGCCCGTGCTGCGCCATAAAGTCCTGCGTGTCGGGACTGGCGGGCGACAGGCTTGGGCCCGAGCCTGGGCCTGAGCCTGGGCCCGAGCCGTCCTTCTTGAAGAGCAGGGACATGGCCGGCGGCGGCTGCGACGGGTCGGCGCGCTCGATCTCGTCCTGGATGAGGATCTGCAGCGTGCTGTCGATGCTCAGGTCCTCGGCGTCGCCGTCCGCGTAGACGACCGTGTACGTGGCGCTGGGCTCGTCGAACTTGACCACTTGGCCCAGGAAGCGGCCGTGGCCCGCGAACGTCTTGGCCACGCGCAGCCCAATGAGGTCCTCGGCGAAGACGTGGCGGCCGTGGAAGAGCACGCGCACGTCGCGGTCGTCGCCGCCGCCGCCGCCGCCGCCGCCGGGCGAGGGCGGCGACGCCGAGTCCTCCCCGTCGTCCACGTCGTCGTCGTCGTCCTCGTCCATGCCTTCCTCCTGCTGCGGCTGGCCGCCCGAAGCCGCGCCGCGCTCGCCGCTCCGCGAGCGACTGCGCCGGCCGCTGCTCTTGGCGTTGGCGCTCGCGCTGCCGGCGGTCGCGTTGCTGTTGTGGCCGCCGCCTTGGCCGCCGCCTTGGCCGCCGCCTTGGCTCTGCAGCTGGCCCCCGCTCGGCCGCTGGTCGCCGCTGCTGCTCGTGCTGCTGCTCTTGCTGCCGCCGGGCAGCGTGGACGGCGTCGTGTACGAGCCGGCGCTGCCGCTGCCGCTGCTGCTCTTGTCGTTGGGCGGCGAGCTGCGGTGGCGCTCGCGTAGCTGCAGCAGCGTGGCCGAGCCCGACAGCGCCGGCATGGCCGCGTCGGCGCCGCTGGGCTTGTCGCCCGCGCCCTTGGGAGCCGCCGTGTGCTTGGCCGGCCGCCCGCGCTGCGGCCGCGAGCGCGCCAGCGGCATGTCGTCCTCGCTCAGGATCTCTTCCTCGTCGCGCGGCTTGGGCGCGGCGTCGGCCGCGGGTTTGGCCGCGCCATGCGCCGCCGAGCGGATATCCTCGTCCGCCGTGCCCGAGCCGTCCGACTGCGCGCTGTCCGGGCCCTCGCGCTCTCGCTGGCGCTCTCGCTGGCGCTCTCGCTGGCGCTCTCGCCGCGCCGCGACGGCCTCTGCGGCCGCCTTGGCCTTGGCCGTGGCCTTGGCCGTGGCCGTGGCCGTGGCGTCGCCGGCCGCGGCTTTGCCTTTGCCCGCGCTCTTGTGCAGCCACGACGCGTCCGTCTCGCGGCGTCGGCCGTGGCTGTGGGCCACCACGGGCGCCACGGGCGCCGACGACAAGCTGGCGCCCGCCTCCGCGTCTGCGGCCGCGCCGCTGCTGCTCGCGGGGGCCACTCGGCCGGGCATGGGGGTCGTGCGAGCTGCGGCCGTCTCGGGTGCCTTTGGCTCGGGACTGGAGCTTCTCGCCTGCGTTTTGCCTTGTGGGACCACAGCGGGGGGCGGGGCGCGCGGAATCGTCTTGGCTCCAGTATGCCGTTCGGCTGGGTCTGGCCGGCGTGCGGTCCGGGATAAGTGGGGCGGCGCGGCGTGTGGCCGGGCGAACGGGCCCAGGCATTGCGGGACGCAGCGCGAGACATAGAAAACGGCGTGATTCCTGGAGGTGAGGACGGCGCGGCTAGATGAGGGCGCGAGCAAGGAGACCAGTTGACACCCGCCGGCGGGCAACCTTTTAATCGGAGGTGAACGCAGCGAGGTGCGGACCCCTGCGGGGCAAGGCGGCGCAGGCCGAGCGCGTGTGGCGCTGCGCGGCTGGCAGGGATCCCCAGGCAGGAGAGCAGAGGAGGGGGGGGGGGCCCACGGAAGATCGCAATCTGCGCGGCGGCTCCGCTTCCGGGCGCCGCCCTGCGAGGACGCCTCAAGTAGCGCAAAAGGGTCCACTGCATTGCCTCTCGGGGGACCGATCTTCTACGGGAGGGACGAGCCTCGTTGTTAGTTGTAGCGACAGGGGCCCAGCCCACCACTGTCGTCATTTATCTGAAAGCTTGCAAGGCCTGTTCCGCCCGTCCCAGCCGACCGTTAACGCTGGGTATCAAACCGAGATGGCCCCAAAAGCACACAATGGTTGGTTGTCGTGCCGAAAATGGAGAGTGCGAGAATGTGAAACCTGGGAACCCTCCTTGCAATTTGGGCTACCAGTGTTCTTAGAAAACACCCCGCCTTAAATGCGGACTGCTTGGTGGCCAGGGCGACACACCCGCGGGCAGATTGCGAATTTTTGAAAACAGATTGCAATGTGGAAGATTTCAAAAACCTACCATGGGAAAGGGGGAATCAGTTATATAGCCACGCTTAACAGTCGGCTGGAACGACCGATACGTTGCTTAACGTACCGGTACGATACCGGATAAAATGTGAAGATGTTGTAGATTTACAAGTACCCCTCAACATAATATTCAAGGATTTGTGTCCAGTAGTACAATTTGCGTAATACAATTCGGTTTTTGAGGTCACGTTGATAGACACGACCAAAATTGTGTACGAACGAAATTCCGACATTAAAAGCCCCCCATCGCTCGGCCATGGCAGACTCTCCATTCCTGCCAGGCAAATGTCTTCCTCGTGATTTAAATGGTCGATCTCACATGCGGTATCCATATTTTTGACGGTCTCTACCACGCCTGCAATGGCTTCCTCAGTCGCAACCAACTTTGTTTCATCCACCGCTCGTGTGTCTGTCGGGATAGACATCCTATTGAACCCTGCTGCTATCGTAGTGGCAGGTAGACCATCCCACGCAGAGTGCAGCCAACGCATCAGCGTTCCGCGCGACGGCTGCGCGGGCTTGAAATTCACTGTGGGCCTTATATCGATACCTTGCTGCTCATCCGGTTGCATGTCCTTATCCTTCCCCTCGTGTGTTCGTAGCTGGACCTGAAGATTCTGCACCCACGCAGACCGCAGCAGCAGCTTAGGCGGCTTCATCCATGCGATGCCTGCTGGCTGACACGACGATGTGTAACCAGAAGGAACTTTGACAAGGGTCACGTGGATGCTCCGCGCGGACACTTGTACCTCCTCCGTCCAGTGTGCACTAAAGTCGTCCCAGATCAACATAATGCTCTCGATCAAACTGTCCCGCCCAGCGAAGTGAAACTTGGGGAATTCCAGGATAGCTTGTTGTTCCACCAGCCAGCTCGGTTTCCGTAGATCTGGAACCCGTACTTCTTGATCAGTGGTGACACCACAGCCCACACACCTCGCCCAAAACCATACTGGAACTCATGGTTGTACTGAGCTGTTGTCGTCACCCGCGACGGAGGCTGCTTAGGAACGGCGAATGGTGCCTTCTTGTTCCCGCGTGAGTCCGCCAATAGCATCACCGTCATGCGCTTCTTCTCAGCGCGGCTGTTGTGAATCCACACGGTACGGGTGCCCTTGCCACCGATGATTCACGCTGGGAGGAACTCGTAGTTCATGGAAGTTTGGTCCGCGTTGCAGACCTCGACGACATTTTGCTCTTCGATTACTTGCAGGACTTGCAAACGGAAGCGCTTGGCGATGGCTGCGCTGTCGGAGGGCTTGGTCTGACTGATGCGGGTCTTGCGGCGAAGCGAAAGACAGTACTTCGCCATGACTCCCTGCTGCCAGAACCACGAAGCGGAAAACGAAGTCTCGGAAATGTCGACAGCTGCAGCAGTTTCCTTCGCCTTGTACTCCAGCATGAGGGGCGACACAGCCACACTCTCTAGCCGCAAGCCGTAGACCCAGTCGGCTACTTGCTCCTCGACAGCGCCCGGCAGCACTCTAGAGGAGCCCTTCGCGCGGTCTTTCTTGAGATGATCACGCCCCTTTACCACTGCTGTAGCGGGGCTACTCTACCACGTGGTGGTTATATCAGCCTTTGGGAACAACGGCCCTCAGACATCGATTGATACCGGGTGGATATCGGTTATTAACCGGTTGGAACCCGGCGGGCTGTGATTGGCTGAAAGTCGTCCGACGACGGGACGAGGGCTCACAGCCATTCGTAGATATTTCATAGGGGCAAGCTATGGCCCATAGTTTAGCCCATACATTTAGGTTCAGAGGAGACCCGCCGGCCGTTTA
>JAADYJ010000292.1:0-26852 GCA_023338205.1 Halophytophthora polymorphica
AAAAGCTCGTCATGTCGATGGACTTGCTGCTTCCTCTGCTTCTGCTGCTCGAGCTGCGAATCGACGACGCAATGCAATGTTGCGCTCAGCGAGCGCCACAGCCGCCAGTGAAGACGCATGACAATAGTACCCCCCTTTTTTCCGGGAGACGTAGCACGTGCCGCCCCCCTACAGCGCACGTAGCGTCGGATTGTGAACTGGGTGGGTTTGCCAAGTGCCATGCTCATGGCCACGAGCACAGGCGCGTCGCTCACTGCCGAGTACCGGGTTGTGGAAATTTGGAGAAGACTCGCGGTAATTGTCGGTGCCACGCCGCCCGTCTTGCTCAAGATGATGCGTCTTCAACGCTCTTCGCTGGTCGAGACAGCATGCGGACGGGCATCTCTGCATCTGTGTTGCTCGCTGACCGCAAAATTACTTTGCGTCGTCGATTCGCAGCTCGAGCAGCAGAAGCAGAGGAAGCAGCAAGTGCATCGATATGACGAGCTCTCGCGCGAGCTCACGCTGGACGAACTGCGCGGTCACTTGGGGAAGCCCATCGTGGAGGTGGCGCGCGAGTTCAGCACCTGCACCACGTTCCTTAACAAGATCTGCCGGCGCTCCGGCATCAAGCGCTGGCCGCACCGCCAGATCCGCTCGCTGACGCGCACCATCCAGATGCTGCAGAAAGTGGAGGCGCTGACCACCTTGCCGGAGGAGAAGGCCAAGTACGCAGCGCAGATCCGCCAGCTCGAGGACAAGCAGCGCGCCGTGTTCGAGAACCTGGACGCCAACGGGAAGCTCAAGCGCGTCAAGAAGTACGCGGCACCCAGGAGTGTAAGACGCACTGCCGCAAGTGGCGACTCCACTGCGAGCCTCTTGTCAGCCTCGGCTTCCTCGGACAGCAGCATGGACAGCGAGGGGTTGGACCCGCACTCGCCGCTGCTGGTGGCCGCCAACTCCTTCCTCAGCGTCTCGAGCATGGATATGACCGCGGCCATGGTCGAGGTCAAGCAGGAGCCACAGCCGCCACCAATGGCCGCCATCCCTGGGTCGCCTCCAGCTCTGGGTGTGCAGATTCCTCCGCCCCCACAGTCGACTGAAGTCTCTGTCTCTGTCTCTGGCTCTGGACCTGGAACCATGGCCACGCTCATGCATGCGGGCGTGGTGTGCATGGAGCGCATCTTGCCCTGCAACCGCAAGCTGGCGGTGCTGCTCAAGGCGGAAGCGGAGAGCCGCCTGCGCAGCTCATCCATCGGCTCCTTGCAAGGCGAACTCGAGCAGCGCAGCGCAGCGAGCCCACGGACGCCGAGACATGAGCTCTGGCTGGCTCCAGACAGCGCAATGCGATGTGTGTAGTGCAGTGAGTGGGGGCCGGGCGCCAGGCAAGAAGACAAGGAGCCAAGTGATGAGGACGACAGCCGTAATGTGCAGTGGGTGTCCTTCTCGGTCTCCATCGAATTGGGCGTAATAAACTGAAGCGCCTCTGGCCATCTTCGCAGACGAATTCACGACCAATCAGTCAAAAGAGCCGAAGGCATCTCAGGCTCAGATTATGGCTTGAAGCTCCTGGAATCCTCGAGAAGCGGCGGTAGCAGCATGGACGCACCTTCGTGGCATCCGGCCAACCAGGACGCGGACTCGCTACGGCAGCGGCGGTGGCGCCCAAGCGCACCGACTTCAAGCTGATGGCCGGCTCGAGCGCCGACACGTCCACGGAGACAGGGCGGCAACTGGCAGGCACGGGTGTGACGGACGGTGGCGCCGGCCGTGGCTTCTGTCAACGTCGTTTACCTCGGTTCCAAGCCCCATGGCATCAAGCCTATTCTCTCGCCTCGATAAGAGAGAGCTACGGCTACTCTGCGGAATGCACATGCCTGGCCGCCGCCGCATTAGTCGTCCTTCCCCGTCGCCATCTTCAACCGGATGCAGCACTCTTGGACCCCAGCGCTCGTAGCCGCGCTGGCGGAGCTCGGCGTCTCGCAGGTGCAGGGCTACACGAACCCCATCGTCCTCAAGGGCTACAAAATGTTCGACGCCAACAATCCTTCGCTGTGAAGGGCATGGATTACTACCCGTGGCCCAACACGGGCGACCTGGACGCCAACAACCTTTCTTCACGGACGACTAGAAGTCCGTTTGGGAAGACGACATTGAGTACTTGGCCGAGTTGGGCGCCAACGCCGTGCGGCGCTACGCCGTGGACCCGTCTAAGTCGCACGACAAGTTCATGTCCGCGCTGCGCGCCAAGGGCATGCACGCGCTCGTAGACCTGGCGTCTAGCTGCAACAACTGCGCCATCACGTGGGATGCATACCCGGATTGCTACCCGTCGGACTCAAGACGCGCGGCAAGCAGATCATCGCCGAGTTCGCGCAGTACGACAACGTGCTGGGCTTCAGCGCCGGCAACGAGGTGAACAACCTCGTGGCCGACGCCAACACGAACGCGCCGTGCCAGAAGAAGTTCATCCGGGACATGCGCGCATTCATTGACAGCTGTGGTTCCTTCCGCAACGTGCCTGTGGGCGCCGTGCTGGCCGACCCGGCCACGACCAACAACAACCGTGAGGTGAACTCCAAGTACTGCAACTACCGTACAGATTCGAGCGACGAGTACAAGAATGCCGAGTGGTTCAGCATCAACACGTACTAAATTTTAGTACTGCGACGCCGACGTGACGGAGCTGGCGAACGCCGGCGGCTTTGAGCTGCCGCTGTCGGACATCCAGATCTACGACCTCTCCATTCCCGTGATGCTCAGCGACTTCGGCTGTCTGAACGCCAGTTTCCCCGCAGTGGACGGCTACGAGGCGCAGCGCACGTGGTTGCAGGCCGGCTAGCACTTCGACTCAAGCTTCCGCGACGTGTTCGCCGGTGGCTTCGTGTTTGAATACTCGACTGAATACGCCAACTTGGAGTCCACGTCCGCGTACCCTTTCACGTCCTATGACGCGCAGAACTACGGAATGGGGTACTTCTCGCCCGAAGACTGCGACCACGATTCGGTGCCGTGCGTGTACAACCCCATGCCCAACTACGACAAACTCGCGGAGCAGTACACCATTACAGACGTGTTGGGCGAGGACTCGTACGACGACTTCTCCGTGGCCTTGAACCGCTCTAGTGTCCCGGAATGCCCCGACAGCTTCGCTGCGCTAGCTGACGCTACGTGGGCGGTCGAAGACGTCGAGAGTGTGTCGTGCCCTTCACTCCACAGCAGTACGAGTGCTCGAACCAGGAGGCCAGCGGGGTCTAGGCCAGTGGCGCCAGTTCCAGTTCTGCGGGGCAGCAGTAGCACCGCAACCTCCGACTCGAGCACGTCTAGTGGAGACTCAAGCGCAGCGCTCTTGGCGACGAGCTCGATGGCATTGACTGGTGTCGGCGCCGTACTCGCAGGCGTCTTGGTGTAAGGTGCTGCTGCCTCTCTCTCTCTCTCTCTCTCTCTCTCTCGGTTCTTTTAGACGAGTAGCAGGACGTGGACTGGTGGGAGTAGTCGGGAGCTCATCAACCGTGCCTGAGCTGCTCTCCCCATGTCCAATTTCACGTGCCACTTGCCTCCATTGTCCTCAATCCAGTTTTGTTTTCACATTGACTGCCCTCATGGCTAGGCGACGCCCTGCTGAAATGTGTCGGCCGAGTTATTGGGCATTGACGTGATGGAGCGATCTATTCGATCCATTCACAGTGTTGCTACCCGGAGGCGGTGAGTATAATAGCCTTGTGCTGTTTAAGTCCAGCGAGGTCGAGTAAGCCTGCGAGGAAGCTTGCTTCGGTGGTAGACTCGTATCTTGTGTTGAAGTTAGGCGGGAAGTTCTTCGAATCCGACGCCAAGACTGGCAATTCCGACCATTGCGACGGCTACAATGAGTTATCCGGCCTTCTGCCAACACAGGGCGATAGGAAACGCGAGGATAAGGCCCCAAGCACGCACGCAAGGAGAACTATTCTCTTCACATTGCCAAGCACTATTTTGGGTAGAAGGTGCCGGGATCTGATGCGCTTCCTTCGACCTGACCAGTATGGATAGATACGTCGTCCTCGGTCGCCCCCAACGCGAGCCACAGCGCTTTGTAGCGTGCCGAGGGGACCTTCTACGTGCTCTAGCTCTCTCGCAACCGCGGTCGAGAGCCCAAGCTGGCAGCCGAGACTTCTCGACGACGCCACAACGCAACAAGAAGCCTCAACCAGAAGTCTCGCAACGCACAGGAAAGCTTCAAAGGATCCCAGTCCAGTGACAATGAAGGTCTCGGTGATGCTCGCCACTCGTGTCGCTTTGCTGGCCGCGGCACTCGCAGCTTCGGAGGTGCAGGCCTACACGAATCCGATCACTATCAAGGGTTACAAGATGTTCGACGCCAAAACGGGCGAGTACTTCGCGGCCAAAGGCGTGGACTACTACCCGCGGCCCAACGCGGGCGATCTGGACGTGAACAACCACGACTTCTTCACGGACGACCAAGAGGGCGTGTGGGCCCAGGACATCGTGCATCTGGCAGCCACTGGCGCCAATGCCGTGCGGCTTTACGCTGTGGACCCGTCCAAGTCGCACGACAAGTTCATGTGCGCGCTACGATCGCACGGGATGTACGCGCTCATCGACCTCGCTGCCAGGTAATGCGTCCTCTGTTTGACTGACGGCGTCCTAAGACTGTTCTGGTCAGAGTTTGCTGCTTCTGCTGATGGCGCTTGGCTAAAACTTCACCGTCGTGGTGCCTCATTAGCTGCAATAACTGCGCCATTACCAAGGAAACATACCCGACGTGTTACCCAGCGGCGCTCAAGAGCCGTGGCGAGCAGATCATCCTCGCGTTTGCCCAGTACGACAACGTCCTGGTACGTCCTGCCTCTATCGAAACGTGTGCTGACATAGCAAAGCGGTATCGCAGGGTGTGACGAGGTTATCGTTTTGCTCGCATGGTTTTCTCCTGGACAGGCTTTCAGCGCCGGTAACGAGATCAACCATGAAGTGGATGCCGCCAGCACGAACGCGCCGTGTCAGAAGAAGTTCATCCGGGACATGCGCGCCTTCATCGGCGAGTGCTCGAGCTTGCGCCAGATCCCGGTGGGCGTCGTGCTCGCGGATCCGGACGAGACCGACAACAATCGCGAGACGAACGCCAAGTACTACAACTGCCGGTCAAACGCGAGCGACGAGTACGAGAACGCCGAGTGGTACGGACTCAACACGTACCAGTACTGCGACAGTGCTGTGACGGAAGTTGCAAGTGCCACGGGTTTCCAGAACCTGCGCACGGAGTTCACGTCCTACAAACTGTCCATTCCCGTCATGCTCACCGAGTTCGGCTGTCTGAACAAAGATTTTCCGACGGTGGATGGCTACGCAGCGCAACGCACGTGGCTACAGGCAGGCTGGCTCCACTCCGAAGACTTCCGCCAAGTCTTCGCAGGCGGCTTCGTGTTTGAGTACTCGACGGAGAACGCCAATTCCAAGTCCGACTCCATCTTCCCGTTCACGTCCTACGGCCCACAAAACTACGGCTTGGGTTACTACTCGCCCGAAACCTGCAACCACGACACGGTGCCGTGTGTGTACCAAAAGATGCCTAACTACGAGAACCTCGCGGTGCAGTACAACGCCACGAACTACTCGAGCGAGGTCGCAATGTCCGCCTTCTCGCCGACTAGCGACCGCTCTACAATCCCAACGTGCCCCGATGGCTTCGCCAACCTAGCGAACATTACTTGGCCCGCTGACAGCACTACCAGCTTGACGTGCCCCACCGCCGTGCAGTCCTACACTTGCGCCGGTCAAGTGTCGAGTGGCCTTTGGGCGAGCGGCTCGGGATCCGGAACCACCGGAACCCCGACTCCCACTACCACAGCGAGCACTGGCACCGGCAGCGGTTCCTCATCGACAACAAACACCACCAACGCTGCGGCGCCGTCCTTGACTCTCCAGAGCTCGCTGTGGGTCTCGGCGATCTCGGTCATCCTGCTTTCCACGCTCGCCGCGGCCTTGCTCTAAGTCCATCGAGCTCTCGCAATACCTCACAAGATGTCCAGACGCACGCTACAGCTGTCGACTAGTTCATGCACACATACACAGACGTAAAATCCAATATGCACGGCTTCGAAGCGTCGGTTCTCGTTTATCGTTGTTGAGACAACCGCATGCCACCAGCAAACTCGCAATGGCACACGCGCCACGCCACTTTCCCAAACAACCCGCCATTCTGCCGGTGCTTTCGAACGTGCTATGTCAATAGTTCAGCTGTTCTGCCAGTCGCTACGTGCTGGAATGGGCCTTGACGAGTCTTTGGCGAGCCATTGTCTGCCCCACACCGCTAAATTCGCCGGTGCTCTCTTTGACCTCTGCTCCCACCTCAGTGAGCATGTGTGCCGCCATAGCGCGAGCACTGTCATGCTTGGCGTGCTCGCGCTCGCGACGCAGACTTTCCTTCACACTGCGGGGCATCGTTGGGATGACGGCAGCCAGCCAGACCTTGAGCAGCAGCAACAGGTGCTCGACACCAAAGACGATCCAGGCCTTCTGCGTAGGGGTAACGGTGGGGAGGGCGCGCTCTAGCAGCGACGTAGAGAACGCCATGTGCAGACAGTTGGTGAGCACAGCTAGCACGCTCATCAACTGCAACACGTGCAACCACACGCCGATCCCGCTGGCTTTTCGTGCCAGCGGCCTCTGTTTGGCGTGGCAGAGCTTGAAGGCGTCCGTGCGCAGCTCCACGAGGTTGTTGAGTAAAGCCAGCAGCGGCGCCAGCGGGAATGCCAAGGAGAAGAAGGACACATAGCCGAATTGGACCAGCATCTCCGTGTAGTCCTCGAACGTGTCGTAGGTCTGCAGTTCGGCTTCTTCCCACGCGCGGTCGGACGCTTGCTCCAGTCGCACGCACTGCTCATGGATCACGGCGTTGGTGCTCAGAATGGATGTCTCGGTTTGTCGTGTTCTGCTACCACCGCTGCGCAAATTGGCGGTTCGAGGCCCGAGTGCCGAGCCACCGTTGAATACCTGGGACTGGTTGAACTGCGCGTTGGTAGCACGCTTCTTGGCGCGCACCTGCATCCTCCGTCGCACAAAGGGATAGAGCGTCTCCTTGACGTTCTTCAGAAACTGTCCGGCCACCATGAAGGACGCGAGCTGGATCGCCACGCGCAGCAAGCTGTAGTCCGTGCTGGAGGTCTCTTCTCCCTCAACGTCAGCACTGGAACTGTCGTCGGTATTGATTCCCAGCGGTGCAAAGGCATAGTAGTAGAGCGACGCGAAGACATGTACGAAGCGGAAGGAGAAGACCTTGAGGATGAGGTGGCTCTGATATCGTGACTCGGTGCGATGGTTCTCCCAGTTGTTAAGCGCACGCGCCACTCGTGTAAAGACAAAGTCCAGCACGGGGATCAGCAGCCCGTAGAGCACCGGCGTGAGCAGCAAGTAACCCCAGAAGTCCCAGCTCACACCGAGTTTCGCAAGTGTGCGCAAGTCCGCGAGCGTGACGACACCGGAGGCAGTAACCTCGCTGGCCACCGCCGAAGCTGCGCGCTTGGCCACCAACGACTGTGCCTCTAGCCGGTCTCGCGTCGAGAAAGCCGTGTAGGAGAGCGCGACCACTGCCGCGATGCTACCACCCACACACGGCATAGTCACGGCGTATTTGAGCAGCCGCTTCCATGGTGCGTAGCGACGTTCACTCTGTGGGCTGTCTTCGTTGCAGTCCGCAGCCCCACCGCTGACATTGCTGCTCTCGCCATAGAATTCGGGTCGCATGACCTCCTCGTCCTCGTAGCCCAGTGTGCCCCATCGATAGGCGAGCGCGGCAGCGCGTCGGCGCCAGGCAATGAGGAAAGCGGAGGTCCAGAGTGCCATGAAGAGCGCGTAGAGCGGTGCTGCCGGGTGATCCAACTCTCGAGAGTGCACTTGGAGTGCAAACAGTACGGCACCGGCGACGCTGGGTACAACAAGCCAGCGGGTATACATCTCCATCCAAGCGAAGTAAAAGGCGATGCGCTCGCCGAAGTACTGCGCCACGTCGTCCAAAGGCTGTTGAAGCACACCTTGGGCCAAAAGACATCTCCCCGTTGTTTCTGTGACGCTGTCTTTGCCGCTACGAGACTCCACGGACGAAACAGATGGCAATGAAGTACGCCAAAAGGTGACCCAACGTGCCTTGAGCATCGCCAAATCCTGCTTGTGCAGCGGATACATCTGCAGCACGAAGCGGGACGTCACAGGGCAAAACTCGTGCAGCCCGGCGCCACCATCGCTTTCTGCGGCGGTGAGCAGTGCATGTACAATGCTTTGCTTTTCGCTGTCCAGGAAGTTGAGACGGTCGTGAGTCGCATCATAGTCGGCGAAACTCGATCGCAGTTCGCAGGAGAAGACCATCCAGACCTGATCGAATCGCCGTTGCTTGCGCAGCCGCAGTCGCTCGGCGCCTAACTCGAGCACGCGTGGGGGAGCACAGACCTTGAGAAGCGACTGCCTCCCGTCCAGAGACAGCAGGCGCTTGACTTTCAATCCTGTTCGCCAAATGCGACGCATGATGATCGCTCTCGCGCTCGCGGTGTCGGGCTTAGGCTTCAACGTAGGCTGCGCTCGGGGTCTGGTTGTTTGTGCGAACGCTGAATTGGCTCCGTCCCGGTGTTGTGGTATCTTCAGATTGGAAGTGCGGGCCACCGAGGGCGCTGACACCTCTGGGAAGTCTATCTTCTCTTCGTGCTTTGAAGGTTTGAGAAGGATGGCGAAGTCGAACTCGTCTTCTTCTCGAGACAATTCCCCGATACGCTCGGGCTTGGCGCTTTCACCGCTATCAGACTGCCAGTTGGATGAGGTTTGTCGACGGGGTTTGCGCTTTGGCTGGCGGCGGCTGTGACTTGTGATGCGGTTTTCCACTTCTTCCTCCGTCTCCGTGTCGGTCGCTATCGCCGTTGTGCTACCGACGATAGGGTCCGCAACTGAGCAGTGGCTGACGCTCGAACGCCGATCGTCGTTAGGGTCCTGAAAGAAAAGCTGGTGCGCTCGTCTAGGCTGGATAGGCGACTCAGCTGTAGTACGGAGTGTTCCTCGTTGCTCTACCTTCCTCGGGGAGGGTGGTCGTCGGGTTGGTTTCCGACGAAACAGAGGCATCGTCGGATGAAGTGGAAGACGAAGAAGGCTCTTGGGGTTGGTAGCCACCATTGGGTTTGTCACGTGCGCACTCGAACCAGGGTCAAGAGGTATTGTGGTGCTCGTTTGAGTCTCTGGCACAGGAGGAGCTTGTGGAAGTGGCCTAAGTGAACTCGATCGAGTGACCACTTCGCTGCATTTCGCGTGATTTTGTTGCTGCCTCTCCTGCATCGGATGCTGGTTCTGAAACACGCCGCTCGTGCGGAGCAGACGCAAGGGTCTTCGCGACGCCCCACTACTCGCCGAAGTGCTTGCAGGGACCAAGCACTCGTCGATTGTGATAGCTGTGTGCATCCTCTGCCTGTGTGCGGCGAGTTGCTCCGTTACTCCGTGACAACTCGGCCTGTCTGCTTCCTGCTGGTTTCCGATCGTGGTGTATGTCTTCTCACGGAGATGCTGAAGGCTTGAAGGCGACCGGAGGGTTGAACGCGCGTGAGTGAACGACGGTCGCGTGCGTCCAGGGACCTGCAGCAAAGCGGGCAGTGGCAGCGACGACCTCTTCGAGGCGAACGGACCGATCTCGCCCAGCGCCTGGGTCACTGCGCTCGCGGCGGTCATCGCGTGCTCACGACTCTCCATTCTACAAATCACTGTTGAGCTTAGCCTTCAGTGGCGAAGCGGCAATGTGGAGTTTCGCTCGAACGCAGGCACTAGTTGCAGTCGACAGTAGCATAGGGTCGTTTCAGGTGAGCGGAAGGGTGTCGAGATTTCTGGAAATACATCGGTCGCCAACTCCTGTATGGTTGCCCTTGAATTTGCAGAGCCCACGCGTAAGTGCGAGGTGATCGGCCAGAAGCAGCGGTGAACCTGGTGCTGCGGAACACTGCCACGCCAACTTCTTCTAGGTGACAATGAAGCGGAGATCGACTCAACCGCGAAGTGCTAAGAAACCATCTCCACCTCTGCGCGCCAAGTCGGCCGGAAGTGACAATGCGAGCAGCATGTTACCAGTTTCGGCACGGCGGAGATCCCGGCTGGACGGTGCTTTGGAGGACTCTCGGGAAGCTGCAGATGGCTCATGCCTTGGAACGCCTCGGGCTACCAGTCGAAACCCCCTAACTCGAGCTCTGCAGAGCGAACGCGCTGCGCGAGAGAACCTCCGAGCTGTGTACGACCGTGTTGAGCAGCGTAACAACGGCTCTGTCCCTCGAATGTCAGCGACGCAGGTTCTGCTAGCCGAGCAAGCCGTAAAAACCTTCGTGTGTAAAATACACCGTGCAGCCGCAACGAATGACACTCAAGCGAAGAAATCTGAGCTTCTGAAAGCCCTAGAGGCAGATGTCGCGGCGCTCCGAAGTGACAAATCGCAGCTCGCCAAGGATGAGACTTTTCTGCGAATCAACGAGGTGAAAACCTGGTATGTGGCGGGGAAGGAGGTCGGATGCGGCACCTTTGGCCGTGTACGACTCGCAACGCATCGTCTTAGCGGCACTCCCGTGGCCATCAAGAGCTACGCTCGACTGCAAGGCTCGAAGTTGTGTTTGTCCGTGAACGCCGCCACGACGCGTACTACTCGGGACAGTGGCGGAGACGGGCTCGAGTGGCAGCGCGTTCGTCGTGAGGTCACTGTCCTCTCCAAGTTGCGCGCGCACCCCAATCTCATGCGCTTCGTGGAGGCCTTCGAGACGCCGACGCGAATGCACGTGGTCACGGAGATTGTCCGCGGCTCCAGTCTCTGCGACGTGCTGCAACGAGCTCCTGACCAGAGGTTCACGGAGGCACGGGCTAGACGCGTGTTTTGCCAGCTAGTGGATGCTGTTGAGGACCTCCACACCCAGTGTGTGATCCACCGCGACTTGAAACTCGAGAATGTGCTTCTGGACGAACACTCGGGCCACGTAACAGTCATCGACTTTGGCTTCAGCGATTTTGAAGACGTGATGGATGCGCCGGTGCCCGAGGTGGACCTTACTTCGGGATCCGGACAACCCGTGACGAAGGTGAAGTTGGCAAAGAAGAAGAATTTCTGCGGGACACCATCGTACATGGCACCCGAGGTGGTGGCTTGTGTGCGTTATGATGGTCGACCGGTGGACGTGTGGAGCCTCGGTGTACTGTTGTACGTGATGCTGTGTGGCAAGTTCCCGTTCCTGGGGTCAAGCCTCCACCAGCTCTATCAGCGCCTAAGAAGTGGAGTACAGCAGCTCCTGCTTCCGCCTTTACTTTCGGCCAGAGTACGAGCTTTGCTACAGACAGTTCTGGCTGTGGACCCGGCAAAGCGGCCAAGCGCGCGAGAGTTGCGTCGCCACGCGTGGCTGCAGGAATCGGAGGTTGCGGTATTTCCCCTGTATTCCCTTCGGTGGATGGAACTGCCCCTAGTTGCTGCATTCGTGACCTGGCCTGGAACGACAGAAGCGGTGTGTGTGGCGCTCGAAAAGTGCTATGGACTCTGTATAAGCACTGAGGAGCTTGAGCTCTTGGGCCAGCCGAGGAGACGGTCGCAGCAACAGCGACGCACTCGAATTCAAGCGTTCCTGGAACTGGCTGTGCTCATCTCTAGCCAGCAATTCCAAAGGCTCCTTGCGGTTGAGTCATCGGCCTCACCCACGGCGGTGAAGGAACCCCAGCAGCAGGCAGAAAGCTTCGAAGCAAAAGACACGCCAAATAACACTCCAGAGGGGCATGCGTCTTCTTCGACAGGGCACAAACAGCAATTGGAGAAACTCATCGGACTGGTGAAACTCTCGCTTGTCGCGCCGAACTGAGAGTGCCAATCGACCGTTTATTCAGTTCACGAGAGTGTTCGAAGGAGAACTTGAGCGTAATCTTGGGCCTCTTCAAGAGCACCCGTGGCCTCCAACAAGCGCGTGACATGGCGCAATGATCGCCAGCAGACTCAGCACGATCACCCACAGAAAACCACAGCCGTAAATCGTCAAAACGGCTTTGGCTCCGTGCACCGACATATCATGCCGCATGCCGTCCAATTCGCGCGGCCCCTTGGGCAGCATCCGCTTAGAAAGCAGCAGCATTGGTAGTAGTGGCACGACGCTCGAGAGCACGGAGAGTTTCCAGACGCCGCTGAAGTCGTGCGGTTCCCTCTCGAGATCGCTGAGCTCTACGGGCCAAATCAGCAGCAGCATATTGGACAGCGTGTTGGCAAAAGCTTGCGCGAGATTGGTGATACTCGTGAGCAGCGCGAATGCGACGCCTTCCTGGCGCTCGGGGCACACGGCCACGAACATCTGCGCTAGCGGGAGGTACTGGAACCCGCGCGCAAAGGCCACAACCGCCGCGTCACCCACTGCGAACCAGAAGGGTGCGAGCCCCAGCGCTTCGTTCACACGCAGCACGAGCAGCACATTGAGCAGCGAAAAGAGCGCGACGACGATACCCGTGAAGAAATAAACTTGGTGCCACGGGGCCTCAAAGTGCGGTAGAACATGGTGGCGGTACACCATAATGGATGCGAAAGTGACGGTGGCTGCCACCGCGCTCAGTGCACCATACTCGAAGGCGTCGAAGTCGTAGGCCACTTTGAGGAAGTTCCCCCACGCGGCGTTATGTAGTAGCAGCGCGTTGGCCAGCGCCAGAAAGCACACGGGCTGCCACGTGGCGCGGCGCTGCAGCATGACCCAGATACCAGTGAGCTGTTGATCGATCGGCATGGTCTCATGCTCTTCCACGGGCTCGTCGAAGTACCAGAGCGCCGGGAGCACGGACACGAGCGGTACGAGCGCTAAGAAGGCGAACTGCTGGCTCATGGAGACGCCAAACCCCCAGTCGTCTTTGTTGCTAAGCAGTGCGCCCATCCAGTAGCCGAACATCTCACTGGCAAAACGGCAGAGGTACACTGTGGCTTGCAGCTGACCTTCATGTGCGTCCTTGTCCTGTTGGAGCTGCTTCTGCGAGTGCTTCTCGCCCAACACGCGATGCGCCACGAGCGCGTCCGCCATGACGTCGGCCATGACGACGCCCATTGTGGCGCCCAGTAGCAGCAGCGTGAACGACACGACTGTCAGAGATCCCCAGGCACTATTGAGAGCCAGTAGCAGGTGGAAACCCGAGCTGATGACGCATCCGAGAAGCAAGTAAGGCGTGAAGCGCTTCCCACGCACGGGCCAGGCGTCCGGCAGCAGACCGAAGACCACCTTGAAGGCCCAGGGCAGCGCGCGCACTACCGCCACGGTACTGAGCTGCGCGTCCGACGCCCCCAACATGCGCGGGAAGACCTCCATGTTGGCTTGCGGAAGTGAGGAGAGCAGCGCCGTAACCATGTACGTGATCGGGATGGCCACGGCCTCGAGGCCCCAGACCGACGACGACGCCGAGGGACACGGGAATACATTGTTGCGGTTGCGCGTGTGCTGGTCGTCGCGGTCGGACGCTGTGCGCTGTTGCTGGAGCAGCAGTTGGTCGCGAAGCGAGACGTACACGGTGGCGTCGGACACGGCGAGCTCCTCGTCCGGCGTGGCGTCTCGCTTGGCCGGCACGCGCTGCATGGCCTTGTGGGGCTGGAGCGCAGCCGCGTCACGCCTGGAGCCTAGCGCACGACGTCCTCCTCGTCTTTGGCTGCTGCGTGCTCGGCGGGATGCGGCGAGGTGCCCAGTGGACCAGATCGGTCGAGCGCATCCGTTCCTGGTTGAGGAGCTCCGCGACCTTTGGCGTCCTGCCTCGTCGCGGGCTTGTGCGAATTTTGTCCAATCCAAAAGGTTTTTGGTATTTGTTTCAACCAATGAGGTTGAAAATAGGCCACAGTTGACCTGATACATATAGAGCGAAATGTGACTTTGGAAAGATTGTATTCCCGCAGACTTACCAAATATGTCAGATTCAAACGCGCTTATATTATCTGCACCTTGGATGGCATGAGGGCCCCGTTATCGCATATCAAAGGTATTACATTAGCCTGTCTATCGCGTTACACAGTAAAAAAAGACCGTCAACAGTGCTACCTGATGACAACACGTGCCTGCCATGACGACCTGAACTGGCCTTTGCCGCGAAAGATCAGCAGCAAAGGGGCATTCGCGCTCTTGACGCCGACAGCAGAGCAGCCCTCAGCGCGATACGACGCAGCCCCCGCTCATGGCCGTCACTACGAACGCCGCGCCTGTTGCGGGCGCGCGCCCAACGTCGACTGCGCTCGTGGCGGGCCGCGCGCGCTTGAAGCCCTTCGGTGCGTCATGCGTGCTTCTTGTGCTCGAAATGACGCGTAGCCTGCATCCATCCGCGCGTCTGCGGCCTTCTGGCTCACATCGCGGGCGCTGTTGCTGCATCCGTGTGTGCCTGTGGTTGTGGGTGTTGCTGTGGGCACGCAGGCAAGCTGGAGACGCTGTCCGCGGCTGCGCCCTGGGCTATCTTCCCGCGCAAGAAGCTGGACGTGACGTACGGCGACATTGGCGCCGGGCTTGTCGACTGCCTCAAGCTGCGCGAGCCGCAGCGCCAGGAATACCAGGACAAGATCACGAGCTACTGGGACCCGAGTGGCCAGTCCATGGTCACGCTGTCCATCCGGTGCGAGCGTCAATCTCCAGCGTTCCTTTTCGTTGACAAATGCGGTTCTTTTTACTGACGGCGGGGGGTTTGGATGCCCGTGACGCGAGCAGGACGGGCTTTGACCTGCTGCTGCAGACGCTCAAGCTGCCGAAGGGGAGCGAAGTGCTCTGCAGCGCCATCACCATCCCGGACATGCTCTACGTGCTGCGCTACCACGGACTGGTGCCCGTCCCGGTCGATTTGGACCCGGAGACCCTCGCTGTGGACGTGGAACTGATGCGCAAAGCCATCACCAGCGTATGTGCGGCCCTGCTCTTCTAGCGACTGAAGCAAGGATGCTGCTGCCACAGCACCACCTCAGCGTATGTGCTTGTGTGCGTGCATGTGTGACAAAATGACGGCATAGAAAACGCGACTGGTGCTGATCGCGCACATTTTCGGGTCACGCTTCTCGCTGGACGCGGCGCTGGACGTCGCGAGGAGCCACAACCTCCTGGTGGTGGAGGACTGTGCGCAGGCCTTCATGGGCATGCAGTTCACGGGCGAGCACCGCGCCGACGTGTCCATGTTCAGCTTCGGCACCATCAAGACAGCCACGTCTTTCGGCGGCGCCATTATCCGCGTGCAGGATGGAGCAGTGTTGGAGGAAATGCGTCGTCGCGAGCGGAGGTATGACTCCACAGAGCTACTGAAGTGGCGTGTCAACAGGCAGCCAACCGCAATGGCCGTGGCTATTGACACGGTTGTGGTCACGTACGTGTGTGTGCTGTGGCACTGTAGATACCCGGCCCGCTCCAACCTCTTCTTCTTCAAGAGATTGGTCAAGTATGGCGTGTTGCACGGGATCTCCACGCCCGCGCTCTACGGTCTCTTTCTCCACGCCTGCCGTGCTGTTGGTGGTGCGTTGTGTGTTGAAAGCGCGTCGCCTGGCTTCTACTGGCTCGTGGGGACCGGAAGGAGTTGCTCACGTCCGTATCCCATTGCCTCGTGGTATATCCATGCTCTTCCTGTGTTTCCAGCTGACCATGACCAAGTCATCACGTCGGCGATCCGAGGCTTCAGTGGTGGGGAACTGGTGTCTCTGATTCAGTACCGCCCCTCGATGGCACTTCTCGGGCTGTTGCACCGCCGCTTGAGCTGCATGGACGAGAAATACGTTCTCTTGCGCAAGTATGTGGTGTATGAGGCTGGGTGTAGTATTTATTGGTGGGTATTCCGGACCAGCTACTAAACCGTGTCGGCCTGCTGTTGAACGTTGCGGCAGGTCCAAGAGCGAGAAGCTAGCGAATGCTATCAAGGACCTCCCCAACGTCTCGGTACAAAGCGGAGCCATTTAGCACCATGCGGTGCGGCAAATTGGAAGCGTCGAGCTAATGCTGCTGTATTTGCTTCTGCAGATCCCGGGCCACAATGCACAGAAGCACTACTACTGGCTCTTTCCCGTGTGCGTCCCGTCGCCGAATGACATCGTCAGCTACATGAACAAGCACGTATGTTGGCTCTTTTTGCTGCCACCTGCTACCACCGAGTTGTACTTGTTCTACTGGTTCGTCCGAGGCTGACTGACGTCTTGCGTTGCTCTTGCTTATCAGGGCTTCGACGTGACTTCCGGCGCGACACAACTCACGTTTGTGCCAAGGTACGAATGCGAATCCCTGTCGACTTGAGTCCAAGGCTCGGCGTGGTCAGAGTCTTCGAAGCTGCCTGCAGATTGTTTGACTCTTGATTGCTGTTTCTGCACTTCCGCAGTTCCGACGGACCCCACCACGACCCAGTGCACGCAAAGAGCATCATGACCAGGTCCGCGGCGAAGCTTGCTTTCCGATATGCTGTGAGACCGAGTAACTGACGTGTTGCTGTGAACTTGACGCTGGGTCATCCTCGCTACTGTTGCAGTCTCGTGTATCTGCCCGTGACCGCAGAGACGCCCGACTGGGCCATCGACAAGATGATGCGCTGCTTCCGAGAGGCACTGCAGTCTTCCAGCAGACTCTAGGCGGCGGGCTCCCTCTTGCACACGACTACGAGTCCTCGCTGCCTTCCTGGCGCTCGCCCCTCCCTCGTCAGGCCTTCACTGCTTCTACAGACAACTCTTCGTCGACGATAGACGCGATCTCGTGAGTACATGAAGGTATTCGGATGGGATTGATAATGGAGCCTTCAGTCAGCATACACCGCAACTGCTCGTGCTTCCTGTCGGTGATCCATGTCAGCAAGAATGTCGTCCTAGCGATTGAAAACCACCTCCAGTGACTCAGAACAGCATACTCGTTGCAAGTGTGTGTGTGGTGTTCATCTCTGGGCATTACCCTCTCTTCACGACGGCTCCCTTGTGCTCTGTGGCGGTGCGTTCGCCTCCATCGTTGCTTTGCCGCATGGCTCCGTGCTACATCGCGACGTGCTGCGTCAGCTGACTCGCTCTCGTCTATCTAATAGTCCACTATCTCTGGGAGATAGCGTCGCCCCTCGAGGCCAATAGCACGCCACCCGACCGTACATTTCGCCTCGCCAGCCGTTGAGAGCGCCACTTCATCGCCCAGCACACAGCGGGCAAATGTACTTGTCGCTGGACTCGGCCAACGCGGCGATGATCTCTCTGCAAGTACGCACACACACACACGGAGATCACGACACGTGAGCACTCTGCCATCCGCAACACAAAGAAGAGGGCCACGAGACGTACGGAGACAGCGTCGGGTCGCAGGCGCCGTGCACCCAGAGCTCGCACGAGTCGCAGCACACAAAGGTGCTCTCGTCGTCCTCCTCGTACACTTCGCTGCACACAGGGCAGTACTGCCCCAAGGCACGCAGCTCCCGCTCGCGTGCCAGCTCCTTCTTGGAACGTCCCCGCTTGCGTGTGGGCGGCGCGGGGGTAACAGCGACAGCAACTGGCTCCGGAGCCACCGGCGCCGCTGCACTCGCCGCGCGCTTGGGCCTCGACGACCGCGTGCTGGGCGATTTGGCTCCACTTGGCGCGCTTTTCCGCTTCTTGGAGCGCGGCGAACTGGGCATTCTCGCTGGCGACGTGGCTCGCTTCACCGATTTCCGGGTCCGACTGGAAGTTCTCGTGCCTGTGGCTGCCGTCGCCTCGAGTTCCTTGACGGCAGAACCGCCAAAGCTGTCGCTGGCCTCGGGTTCTTCTCGCTCCGCCATGGAGTCGACAGCCTCGTGAGCGTCAAAGGCAGACGTGGACGGTGTGGTGTATGGCTCGGGGGCTCGGTCCGCATACTCGAAGCCTTCCATCTGCGGCGGGGACGGCATAGGCGTGAGGCCGTCGCTCTCCGAGTCCTCGTATCTGCTGCGTCGACGCTTTTTCTTCTTCTTCTTGTCCTTGCGGGTGCGCTTCCTCTCCTTCTTCCGGGCTTCCTCCGCCGCCGCAATCTCCTCCCGCGTGAACGTGATCAACACCGGCGCCGCTTCTTCTCGGCCGGTCGCGACGGCCGCGGTCGGTTGCTCCTCAGGCGGCGAGGCCCCTCCCGTCTGCTGCTTGAGCTGCTTCTGCTGCTTCTTGAGCTGGTGGATCTGCTGCTTAAGCCGCTTCTTCTCCTGCAGCGCGGCCTGGGCGGTCTGCTGGCGGCGATCTCGCTCCGCGTGCTTCTGGTTCACGCGTTTCTTCTCGAACAAGTGGCTGCGCTCCAGCTTGAGGAAGCACGCGAGGCACACGTCCACCTGGTAGTCCTCCGCCACCTCCCTCTCCTCCGTCGTCACGTCCGTCGGTGCCAACGTCGCGCTTTCGCCAGCAACAGCAACAGTGGAGACGTTCGACTCGAACGACTCCAGCGAACTGGGCGTCTTGTCCTCGGACTGGACGACCACGAGCTTGGTCGTGAGCCGCTGGCGCGTCTGCGCGCGCCACAGCGGCGTGCTCTGCGTGAGGCACTCGACGCACGACTTGGCCAGCATGGACCTCTTGTCCTCTGCAGCCGTGGCCGCCAGCGCCGCCGCGTGCTTGCGCTTGGTGCGTGCGCGAGAGGGCTTCGAGTGCGGCTTGAGCGCGAACTCCTCGGGCGGCCAGGGCCGCTCGCGCGCCAGCTCGCCCACGGGGAAGTCGTACTTCTCGCGCTTCTTCTTGGCGGCCGCCACGGACGCCGCGGCCGCGCCCGTGAGCGTGGACGCCGCGTCCTTTTTCTCGGCGCCAAAGAGGCCGCCGCCGTCCTCCCGCAGCAGCCGCACCGCGTGCTTGCCGTTCATGGGCTGCGGCGTCCAGGCCGGCGCCGCCACGGGCGCGAACGCCAGCTGTTCCGGCCTGCAGCCTCCCCACTGCGCGTTGCGCTCCGCGAAGCACTGGCGGCGCAGCAGCTCCAGCTCCGTGTCGATGCGCAGCGTCATCTCGCTCACGCCGTCCGTCGCGGCGTCCAGCTGGCCCGTGTGCTCGTAGAAGCCCAGCAGCGACGCGCGCACGCTGGCGCGCGTGGCGCGCTCGCCCAGCTCGTCCAGCGTGTCCTGTGTGCGCGGTGGGGGCCCAGCGCTACGTCTAGCCGCGGCAGTGTCCGGGAAAACGGCGCCGACGCTCCGACGCGCATGGCACGGCAGCAGCGGCAGCCCGTCGCCGCCCACGGGCGCCAGCGCCGCCGCCGCCCGCGCTCCGGCTCGGACGCGCGCTGAAGCGTCCGTGGGAGGCGCCGCCGTGGCCGGGCGCGGCCTGCGGTCCGCGTGGCTGGCGCATGACAAGCGCACAGTGCAAGCCTGAAGCTGCGAGTCGCTCATTTCCATCGACCGACGAGCCGAACGCCCTGAGGAGAAGGGGGGAACCATTGCTGGCGCGCCACCGAACCTTCCGCCGTACCCAATCAGTGTACCAATCGCGCTAGCGCCACCGATGGAACAAGCGGCTACACACACTGTAACAGACGCGAATAAGTCACGGCCGGCTACTTGTTCGAAGACAGGTTGTCCGCGGTAACGCCTTGTTTAAGTCTCCATGCGGCTTCAGCCCCCTGAACTGACCGGCGGCTGGGAGCGACGACCACAAAGGGAGGAAGCGGCCGAAGAAGGCGAGCAAGGAAGACAAGGAGGCGTTCGGCTGCGTAGCAGAGAGAGAAAGAGAGAGACCGCGGCGAGCATGGTGTTAGGCGAGCTGGGCACGAAGCTGCAGGGCGCGCTGGCCAAGCTGAACCGCACGACGGTGGTGGACGACGAGGTGTTCAACGCCATCCTCAAGGAGATCTGCGGCGCGCTGCTCGAGTCCGATGTGCAGGTGAAGCTGGTGCGCCAGCTGCGGGACAACGTCAAGCTGGCCGTGAACCTCGAGGACGCGTCCGCGGGCGTGAACCGCCGGCGGCTCATCCAGAAGTCCGTGGTGGACCAGCTCGTGCAGATGCTCGAGCCCGAGGCCAAGCCGTACAAGATGAAGAAGGGCCAGAGCAACGTCATCATGTTCGTGGGCCTCCAGGTGCGCCAGCGACGCGATTGCTTGTGTGCGTTGCTGTTGCGCGGGCTCCTGCGGTCTGGAGGAGGCTAACGACCGCGTCTCGTGTGTGCGGGGGGACAGGGCAGCGGCAAGACCACGAGCATCGCCAAGTTCGCGCACTACTACCAGCGCAAGGGCTGGAAGACGTGCATGGTGTGTGCGGACACGTTCCGCGCCGGCGCCTTCGACCAGCTCAAGCAGAACTCGACCAAGCTGCGCATCCCATTCTACGGCAGCTACACGGAGGCCGACCCGGTGCGCATCGCCGAGGAGGGCGTTGCGCAGTTCCGCGCCGAGAACTACGAGCTCATCCTGGTGGACACGAGTGGACGCCACAAGCAGGAGGCGGACCTGTTCGCCGAGATGCGCGAGGTGTCGGCGGCCGTGGAGCCCGACGACGTGGTGTTCGTCATGGACTCGAGCATCGGGCAGGCCGTGTTCGACCAGGCCAGCGCCTTCCGCGAGACGGTGGACGTGGGCAGCGTGGTGATCACCAAGCTGGACGGCCACGCCAAGGGCGGCGGCGCGCTGAGCGCTGTGGCAGCCACGGGCTCGCCCATTATCTTCTACGGCACGGGCGAGCACTTTGCCGACCTGGAGGCCTTCAACGCGCAGAGCTTCGTGAGTCGGCTCATGGGCATGGGCGACATCCGTGGCCTCATGGAGGAGGTCAAGACGAGCGGCATGCTGGACAACCAGGAGGAGATGGTGCAGAAGTTCCAGAAGGGCGTCTTCACGCTGCGGGACATGTACAAGCAGTTCCAGAGCGTGATGAAGATGGGTCCGCTGAGCAAGGTCATGTCCATGATCCCAGGCCTGCCGCAGGGCATGAGCCAGATGATGAACGCCGGCGGCGGCGAGGAGGAGGCGTCCAAGCGGCTGCGGCGCTTCCTCTTCATGATGGACAGCATGACGGACGCCGAGCTGGACGGGCTGGAGCCGCTGTCGGCCTCGCGCCAGACGCGCGTGGCGCGCGGCTCGGGCTGCCAGATGTACGAGGTCGAGTTCCTGCTCAAGTGCCACAAGCAGTTCGCCTCGGTGGTGAGCCGCATGGGCAAGAGCGGGCTCATGAAGTCGAACGACGCGGCGCTGGGCAAGCAGATGGCGCGCAACCCGAACGCCGTCATGCAGCAGCTCTCCAAGGCCATGGACCCCAAGATGATGCAGCAGATGGGCGGCCCGCAGGGCATGATGCGCATGATGAAGCAGATGCAGGGCATGGACCCGTCGCAACTAGGCGACATGGCCAAGATGGCGCAGGGCATGGGCATGAAGATGCCCTTCTAGCTCCACCCACCGCCCGCTCCGCCGCAGCAGACGCTACACTCGACACATATACGCGGGGAAGCCACGCCGAGTAGCGGCCGCCTCGTCCTTCGCCTTTGCGCTTGTTCCCATGGCGTGGGCCACCTTACCTTGGCACTATTCCTAGCGCTTCCTCCCGGCCGCCACCTTCGCTATACTTAGCTGTCTCGTGTGCATGCGTGTGTGGCCTTCATGCTGACTGAGGGGCCGTAACGAACTGCAGCGCTGTGCCGAGCTGCGCTGGGCCCCGTGGCGCTGGCGGGGCATCTGGTTGTGTGTCTGGCTTCGCGGAGCGGAGCTGCAGCGTCCGGCACAAGCGCGACGAGCGACGCTGGCTCGAGCTGAGCCTCCAGCGGCTTCCAGAGCGGCTCGACCGTGGATGCCGGCGTCCTAGACGACACCTTCATGGCCCACGAGTCGGCCGCGCTGTGACTTGTTCCTTTTCTCCTGCTTCCACCCTCGGGCTTCCTCGTCACTAGCGCCCAAGCACGAGCGTTAAGGAGGACTCCCGCCGCAGTGGCCAAGCTTGGAAGCCCACGCGAGGGACATGAAGCACCTGCAGACGTTGCTCCGGCCGCCCAACAACAAGGTGCACGACGCGCGTGCGCTACGCCCATCCTTGACTCAGGCGCTTTCTCTCGGCGGCTCAAGAAGCGCCAGCTTGTCTCCAGCCCCGACACTGACGCCAGCAAGGGAGACAGCAGGGACGTCCATCGACTCGAGTGCAGGCAGCGCCGGTCGCGCCATGGGTCCGCGACTGATGGCGCACACGCTCAAGCGCGCGTCCACCATGGCGCACCTCATGCAGGAGAACGCCCGCAGTCTTGTGCCTCGCATGCCGCTCAAGCGCAAGCTGCTGCAGCAGCGGTCCTTCTCGGACCCGGCGCTCTTCTCGACGCCAAGACGCGCCAGACGCAACAACCTGCACCCGGTGGTCATGCAGGAGCTGCCGCAGTACTCGCGCTGGGTGATCATGCCCCGCGCGACGTGGAAGGTGCGTTGGGACCTCTGGATCGGCCTCATCATCTCGTACAGCGTCGTCTTGATCCCGTACCGTATCGGCTTTGCCATCGACCTGGACACGTGGGAGCAGCGGCTCAACTACGCCTTCGACAGCAGCTTCGCCGTGGACATGATGTTCAACTGCTTCACGGGCTACTACGACGAGGACGTGTTCGTGCACGAACTGTCGAGGATCCGAGCGCGCTACTTGCGCGGCTGGTTCCTCTTCGACTTGGTGTCCACCGTGCCGCTGGACCTACTCCTGCAGCAGGCGGTGGCCACGGCGGCGTCGTCGCTCGAGACGCTCAAGCTCGTCCGCATCTTCCGGCTCTTCCGGCTGCTCAAGCTCATGCGGCTGCTGCGACTCAAGCGCGCCGTGCAGTCCATGCAGATGGACGCGCTCAACGCGCACGTGCTGCAGACCATCAAGAGCTTGCTGATCATCATCTTCATCATCCACCTCGTGGCCTGCGGCTGGTACATGTTCTACACGTGGGACCCGGAGGGCGTGAACTGGGTCACTCGCCTTAGTCCGGAGGGCCTCGAGAGTCCGTACCTCGTGAGCTTCTACTGGGTCTCCAACACCATGATGTCCGTGGGCTACGGCGACATCTACGGTATCACGGATGGCGAGCGGCTCTACGCCATCTGCGTGGCCTGCCTGGGCTCCATTTGCGTGGGCATGATCATCGCCAATATTCAGATGCTCACGGAGAACTACAACCCACGCGGCATCAAGCTGCGCCAGAAGATGCAGGACACCAAGGAGTTCCTGCTCAAACGCGGCATCCCGCGGCGACTGCGGCAGCGCATCCTGTCGCAGTTCGAGTTCCACTGGAGCCACCGCACCGTCTTCGACGAGGACAGTCTGCTACAGCAGTTCCCGCGCAGCCTGCAGTACGAGATCCTGGCGGCCTCCATGGAGGCCTTCGTGAAGCAGTTCCCCTTCTTTGGCATGACATCCGTCGAGTTCTTCGTCTTTGCCATCCCGCGACTGCGACCCATTGTGCTGAGCCCAGCGCAGGTGCTCGTGGACGCTGAGAGCGTCTGGGAAGAACTCTACTTCATCACCGTGGGTACCGTGGAGACCATCCGCTCCAACATCGTCGTGGGCTCGCTCTCCCCGGGCGACATCTGCGGGGTCGAGTACCTTGTGAACGAGCGTCGGCGGTACACACACACGTATCGCTCCATCTCCAAGACGGAACTGTACGCCATGCACAGTGCGGACCTCGTGCGAGCTATGGACAAGTGCCCCGTGGCACACAAGTACCTCTACGACCTGGCCAGCATCATCAGTGAGCGGTACGAGGAGACTGCACGGCGAGGCAAGCGCGCGCTGCAGCGCCAAAAGTCCATGCGGTCTCTCCAGCGGGCCTCCTTCTCCAAGGCCCAGCCGTTCCTGCACAACCGACACCGCAAGTCTGCCTCAGCAGTCAACGTGCACACGTCGGCAGCCAACTTTATGAGCCGGACGCCCATCGGCGTGGACATTTCTCCCGACGAGTTGCGACTTCACTGGTCGGTGATCCGTCACTACTCCAAACCGCGCATTGTGTGGGACATTGTGATCAGCATCATGGTCTCCATCACTGCTATCGCCGTGCCGTTCCGGATCGCCTTTGACGTCCAGGACACGCTGTTCCTCTATGTAACGGACCGCTTGTCCGACGTCATCTTCTTCTTGGACGTGATCCTAAGCTTCTGCACCACATACGTGGACGAAACGGGCGTGGAAATCGTGGATCGCAATGAGATCCGGCGGCATTATCTCAAGACCACCTTCTTCGTGGACGTGCTGTCCACGATCCCCTTCGATTTCCTCGTGGACCTCATGACGACAGGTGCAAACTTTGTCTCTCTGCGACTCATTCGCACCGTGAAGCTAGTGAAGCTACTACGGCTCATACGCTTGTCTAAGCTCCTCAAGATGAACTCACAGTGGACGTCCGAGTTCGCCATCAGCATCGACACAGTGCGGCTGCTCAAGTTGCTGGCCCCCGTCATGATCTCGGCGCACTACGTGGGCTGCTTCTGGTACTACATGTCGTCTGAGCACAAGCCCCACGACGCGTGGTGGGGTCGCGTGCACTTCGAGGACCCGGACTCGATCTTCTCCAAGTATGTGGCCAGCGTCTACTGGGCTACCACGACCATGACGACCGTGGGGTTTGGCGACGTCTTCGCCGTGAACGACTATGAAAAGTACTATTCGATCGTGGTGTTGATCGGCGGCACCACACTCTTCGCCTACGTGGTGGGTACGGTCATTGAGGTGGCCAGCAACTCTAAGAGCCTCATGAACCGAGCGCACGAAATGGTCCAGAACGTGAACGCTTACATCAAGGAGCGTGGCGTCTCGTCCGAGTTCACCATGGCCTGCCAGGAACACCTGCGCTTCCTGGACAGCGAGAAGACCTTGTTCAATGAGAGCTCACTTTTCGACGCCCTGAGCTACTCGCTCCGCAGTGAGCTCATCCTGTACCTCAACGGCGGCGTGGTATCCAAAATTCGCTTCTTCGACAAGAAGCCCAAGTGGTTCCTTACACTTATGCTGCCTCGACTCGTGCCGCAGTTCTTCCTTAAAGGTGACCTGCTTATCTACCAAGACAACCCGGTGACCGGCATCTTCTTTATCATGAGCGGGTTTGTGGTCGCAAGGATGCGAAGCTTCTCCACGGGGCAAAACTCCGTGGCTGGGGCCACGCACGGTCGGAGCGACTCGTCCGCAGACCACATCATCGCCGACCACAACGGTGTCATTGCGAAGATCTGCGAGGGTGAGTTCTTCGGCTACAAGGAGATGCTGACACAGAGCAACGCGCAGTACAACGTGTTCGCCATGCGGCCCACGGGCACGTACATGCTGCCGCGTGAGTTCCTGGACGAGTTCGAGGTCCTCTACCCGCTCGTGGTGGACGAGATACGCACGTTGATTTTGCAGTCTATCATCAAGCAGCAGACGGTCGTCTCGGGCTGGCAGAACAATGAAGCCATCGGCCTGTCGGAGCACGACCGCAAGAGGATCGCCGAGCTCAGTGGCATGCGCCGTGCACACGCCAGAAGGGCCAGTAGCTCCATTTCGGAAGTCGACGCCAGTTTGGAAGACAAAATTGGTGGGTCGCCACGTGAAAGGAGGCACAGTTCCTTCACAGCTACAGATTGCCGGGTCGGAAGCACTTACAAGAGGTCAGGGCCGGCGACGAATGAACTCTCCGAGAAGTCGGGACCTCGCGCGTCTTTCTTCAAGCCCTGCCAGGGCACGAACAACCCCCAAGGTGCTGCTGCACAAACCGACGTAGGATCCTCGTCACGCGTCGACAGCTCAGACATGGTCAGACCCATGTCTAGGACTTCATCTGTGTCTACTCCGCGTGGCGATCTCGCCAACGCCGTCCCAGCGCTTCCAATCCACCACATCTTGACACCGAAGGTCAGTCTCAACGACGGACTGGAGTTGTCAAGCATGTCGTCTCCTGTCTCAACGCCGCGGCCAATTGCCATTGAACGGGTGAATACTGCAACAACGATCTCCACTGTGCATCCAGCGCTCGATGATACGAGGAGCCGAGTGGTTGTCTACATGCGACCGCGTGCCGTCTCAAGTGCTTCCATGAGGGACATTCGCCGCGGTAGTCATGGAAGCGTCACGATGCCCCACACCGCCAGAAACACGCAAGCAGACAGCAGCGTGACTGCGCTCGTCGACCGACTTCTCCGCGAAGACGGGTATCACGTTCAGCGCATGCCATCGGGAAATAAGCTCAGTCCGATGGTGACGAGGTGACACGTGGCGTGTTAACCTTGAGGTTGCGAAAAAGGTCTGCAAATCCACCCTACTCGATACCGACTCTCGGGTCGCGGGAGTAGCTGGCTAGTGATCAGCCGTGCGATCTTCCATGTCGTGATCGTCGCCCTCCTCCTCGTCTTCGCTTTGCTCGCTTTCCTCGGCGTCAAAGACGGACAGGCGGCTAGGGGGGGACACGACGCACAAAATGCCGCGAGAAGCCGTCGCAATGACAGCTGCGGTGTGCGTACTGTGCTTTGTCGCCGCTTGAAAAGAAGCCACGCTCCTTCCTCGCGAGCGATCCATGCAGAAGGTGTGCGAGCACCCGCGGGCTACCAACGACTGTGAGCCCGAAGCAGTACACATCCAATCCGGCAGATGTTAGATCGGTGCGCAGTTGGGCAATACAGTCGAGCAGCTTTGCAGATTCTGTCTTGTCTTGCGTTGTTCGCTTTGCAACCTTATGCTCGAAACTCCAGCACATGGACATCGAAGCAAGCCGGAAGAGGAACAAGCGAACGGCTGGCGTACCTTGAATGGAGGAGCGAAGGTCGTCGTAGAGCGCGTCGGCGACATTGTCGTGGGCGTGAACTCGACGTGGTCATACGGCTGGAGGTACAGCCATTCTACAAGCAGGCAAAACGAGTGAGACAACGATTAGAAGAATGCGGGCCAGCTCTGAGTAGCCTCGGCCATGAAGGCAGTCCAAACAGATTGTGTGCTTGGGGGGGGGGGGGGGGGGGGGGGGGGGGGGGGGGGGGGGGGGGGGGGGGGGGGGGGGGGGGGGGGGGG
>JAADYJ010000293.1:0-26803 GCA_023338205.1 Halophytophthora polymorphica
ACTTACTAGCAAGCTAGCAAGATCTGGAAAGTCCAAAAATGAATGTGAAATTGAACCCGGTCCAAGACCGGGAAACCAGTTTTCACACTGATTAGAACAGATACTACACTTGATCTTAGCCAGAAGGCCGAGAAGGTATGAATTGAGTTAGAAAACCAGCCTCTTTGCTATTCGTCTAAGCCGTCTCTCACGGACATATTCCCTGAATGCGTCATAATATTTACTAAAGTAGCATTTGAATATATTGGAATTACTTTGATTAGCCCCTTCTGGACTTTAAAGGGATGTTCTGGGCATAAAGTAGTTCACTGTTACAACTCTGAAATGCATGGACTCGTGCGGTGTCGATAGCCTGCTCGTTGGGGTTGCTGTGAATTGTGCCGCTGTGCGTTTTACCTTTGCTAACGACAGTGCCCATGCTTGAGTCGAGGTTCTCGTGATGAAAAGCAAGCCCTTCTGAAATACGGCCGTGGGCCGCCTTCGGTACCAACTCTTTCACGCATGTTGCCGAATAAGCCCCACGGGTACCTTTCAAACACACTAGTACGAGTGGCATCCGCGCTTCAGGCCAAAGGAGCAGGGAGGCCCAGCCAGCAGACGGAGCCTCCGACGCTTTTCCGGGGGTACCCTTCGACGCACGCGCTTGCTACGACGCACACCAAGCAGCCACCCCAAGCAGTCGGTTCCTTCCGTTCGCTGCACCAAAACGTCTCGCCGCGCTTTTCCACCAATCCCGGCCCGCAGCCAGCCGGAGACACGCTTTCTGTCCAATCCCAGGCCGCCAGTTTGTTTATTCCCGCCGAGATGGAAGACACTGCGCGAGGACCACACGCCCGAGTGACTCTACACGTGCAATTCTGACGCATTCCCGAGCCGCCGCCGCGAGCAGCAAGTGCGCACGTACACCGAGCCGTCTACCGCCCCAGGACCAGAGCCACCCACCCTCGCAGCAGCATGACGGAGCGCGCCGAGCGTCTGAGCGGCCTGCAGAACGGCACCATCGGCTCCATCGCCGGCATGCTGGAGGTGATGCTGCAGCAGCCCTACGTGGCCGTCAAGAACGCCGTGCAGCAGAGTCGTCCCATCCCGTGGAGCGTGCCGGCGCTCTACCGCGGCGTCGGCGTCTCGCTGGCCTCCATCGCGCCCGTGAGCGCCATTCAGTTCGCCGTCAACGGCCGTCTGCTGCGTGGCCTCAGCGGCCCGGACACGCCGCCGTCGGACGCCGTCAAGGTGGCGTGTGGCACGCTCTCGGGCGTGGCCTCGGCCGTGCTCAGTGCACCCGCCGAGCTGGTCATGACGCTGCAGCAGCACGAGGGCAAGAGCTTCGCGGCTACCGTGCAGGAGGTGGCGCGTCAGCACGGCGTGGTGCGGCTCTTCCGCGGCTTCACCACCACCGCGCTGCGTGACGCCGTCTGGTGCGCCGGCTACTTGGCCCTCGGACCCGTCTTCACGCTCAAGATGCACGAGCTCCAGCCCGAGACGTTTGGCCACGCCGACACGGCCTCCGCCTCGCAGAAGACGTCGGCCTCCGCCGCTGGCTGCCTCGTGACCGGCCTCATCACGGTGGGGCTCACGCAGCCCTTCGACACGATCAAGACGGTCATGCAGGGCGAGTCCATGACGCTGGCCACGGGCAGCGCGCCCAGCTCCATGGCCACGGCCGCGCGACTGTATCGTCAGGGTGGGCTGGGCCACTTCTACAAGGGCATCCTGCCTCGTGGCGGCCGGCTTATCGGCGCCGTCTTCATCCTGGGCCAGTCGCGCCTCTGGCTCGAGGAGCTCTTCGACGAGCACGAGCTGCTCAAGGACGTCTACTGAGCTGCAGCTACAGCTATAGCCGACAGGCCAGTAGTCGGGGGATTAGATGTATAGAGCAAGTGTTGGAGAGTGAAATGACACCACAACGCGCCCGGCAGCCACCGGATCGTCCTGCTGCATCTGCTGCGTCGTTGGCAACTGGGCTCCGTCACTACGAGAGGCAACAGTGGCAGCCCACCATTCGGATGGACTGCTGGGCGCCGTCTTCCTGCGAGAGTGTGGCCTGGTGCGGCAGCGTGACGCGGATCTTGCCCGAGACGGAGCCCGCGGCCTTGCCATGCCGCGCCACAGCCATCTCGAAGGGCAGGAACCGCGGTCTACTCGAGCAGAACTTGTCCAGCGAGAGTGACGCGACGCCTGCACCACATTAGCAGGGAGGACGCGTCAGCCACAACGCGCTTGTTCGCCTTGCTTGGTTACCGACCGAGCGGCGACGCACCCATAAAGTCATCCTTGGACGTGGCGTCGTAGTCCATGAACATGAACGTCAAGTGCACGCGCTTCACGTCCCGCTCGTGGTCGCACAACACGTGCAGCTTCGGGACCTGCTCATCCCGCCAGCTATGACCGGCCAGCCAACGATCGCGTTAACCACCCGCCCAAACACACAGCAACTCACTCGAACCGCAGGCCGACAATACACGGCGAGACACGGAGGAAATCAAAGCACCAAGTACGTACACGGGCGAGCGAGTATTGGAAATGGTCCCAGTGGCAGGATGGTGGCCAGCGCCATCCACCTGAAGCGCGTTACTAGGGACGGAGTAGAATTTTACCTGCAGCACGCAGCAGACAACCCGTCGAGTAGCGTGAGGACCGCGGACGACGCGCAAAGGCGAAGGATCGAGACACAGACAACGACACTACGCACGTAAGGATCGCTGAGGCCGGCGACGTCCAGCCCCAGCAAGTCTTTGCCTGCCAGCTCCGTGATCTCCACGAGCGTGGACCTGGAGAGCGCCAGCGTCGAATCGACCAGGACCGGCGGCGTGCGGACAAGTTGAAACGCGGCTGCGACAGGCTTGTGGTCACTGGTGGCGACGGCTTCCACGCACGAAAAGCGCAGGAGCTTGAGGTTCCCGCTCAGCCCCGGCAGAGACTTGTACAGCACGCGGTCGCAGTAGGACGGCACGCGCTTCAGCTGCAGAACGAGCCAACGGATGAATTAGACGACGCGATCCCAACGCATACGCTCGACCATCGAGACGAACGCACCAAATACTCGTCGAGGCTATGGCGAACGCGCTTGAAAGTGGGCGGGAAGAGTGCGGGAGGCAGCTCCCAGCCGGCGAGCGCCTTCTTACGCTCCACCTGGTGCCTCAGTTGGTCGTTGCGGTTCAGCAACGCCCACTTCTTGGCGCGCACGAGCGTCATGACCTCGGCGCAGTGCTTCTCGTGGCTGCGCTGGCGTGGCGCCGTGTAGCTCAGGTCCACGCGGTAGTTCAGGTCGCCGAACCAGAAGCAGTGGTCGAACTGTAGGTCGAACGAGATGTTCTTTTGCCCAAAGTGCGCGCCGAGAATGGCCGCACACTGCATATCATGGCACAAAACAAACAGCGTGAGAAGTCATCAACCCTCCAGTCAGACGAAGAGCGAGAGAGAGATAAGTTGGGGTCTGTACATCGCTGTTACGCTTGTCCAGGAACTTCTGGTCTTGGTGTGCGGCCAAGTGGCAGCTCGCAAAGCACAGCGATGTGTTCTCCACGACACATTTGAACACCAAGCCGCCCTAACGTCCCCATCCCCATACACCACCACCGTCAGAAAGAGAACGCCATCAAGCAGGCTACCCTCGCCTTGCGGGCAAGCTCTACCTTGTTGCCCAGCACGCTGCCCAGTCCCGTTGGGACTGCCACCTTCTCCACCTCTGAGACGGTGTTGCGCTCGTGGACGTAGATGAAGAGCCGCATCTCCATAAGCTCCACCTTCCCCACCATCGCGTACTGCTCGCCCAGATGCATATAGAGCTGCTTGTTGAACGGGTAGTCCAGCGCGTCCCCCACCGAATCGCGCAGGTTGCTGCTCAACTGCCGCACCATCTTGGTCATCTTGCGCATGGATTTCTTGGTTCGAGAGCGTTTCACAATCACGTCCATGGCCTTCCCCGTCTCGCCTGTGCTTTCACCGTCCCCCGTCTCCGCTTCGTCCGTGGCCGTGGAGTTCTTGCGGCTACCAGAACGTGGGGGCGACGTCACTCGCTCGTCCGTCTCCGCTTTCTCATCGCCGTCCTCTTCGTCGGCGGTGCCAGGGTCCTCCTCCTCGTCCTCCACCTCGTCGGGCTTCCAGGAGCTCGAGGTACTCCAGCTGTCCGCTCGCACGAGTCCCTCCGAGCTCTTGTCACTCTTGTCGCTCTTGTACGTGCTCTCCTGGAGCCCGATGGCGATCACGTCGAAGTCGCCACCACCCTCGGGCACCCAGTCGCTCAGCGTCTTGGAGTCTTTGGGCGGCATGGTGTTGCCCACGTTCCAGGACGCGACCAACACCTTCAGCGGCGGGTCGGTGCTCCCTCCGCCTCCTCCTAGCATGCTCCTCCGCTTCTCGCTTGGCATCGAGGCTCGAGGGCCGACCTGCGCCGCATGCAAGAGAACAAGGTAAGCGAACGACGGCAACATTCAGCGCCCCGTGTGTTGGCCCAAGCGCACGAAACGCGTACGTTGACTTGCACGTCGCTGGCCTGAACCGCTGGGAGAGTGGACGGCGGCGAACTGTCGCCACCGCTTGCCGCAGCTCCAGGCGTGGCGGCGCTTGCTGCCATCACAGCAGAGCTCTCCACCGACGTCATCAGCGTCCGTCCGAGTCTCTTGTCAACGCAAAATGACACGGACGAGAGTGCCAGCCACAGCAGCTTGCTCCGAGCCTCGTGCCGACCAAATAGCCTATAAATATGAACGTGCTCCGGGTTCTCGGCTCTCCAGAGGCCCCCCTCGAGGCTCGAGTCGAGCTTCACGCCCAAACGGCTCGAGATTCCTCCTGGACTGTCGAGAGGCGGTTGCTTGGCGTCTTACCGACGCAAGTTGCGTCCCAAACCTCCATAGCGACTGCACCTCGTCGCAATGCGTTTCTTCCAGGCGAGTAGATGCCACACGCTGCCACGACAAGGCCGCCACTTGGACGGCACAGACTTCTCCGAGCGCAGCTGCACACAGAGGAAGCAGACAGCAGTGCATGCGGACCAGGGCGCGACGAGCAGCTCCATGACCAGGAGAAGAAGCTAGGAAGCCAAAGTGGCTGCCATTGCACCATTGCGCAATCGCGGGAGGTGGCGCGGCCAGGACACCGCCATTCTCGTCGGGCATGACGCTGTAGACGGACCGCGGGCAAGAGCGCGTCAGCGGTGACGCGCTCGGACTCATCGCGAAGGCCTTGCAGACTGCAAGCAACAAATCTCGAGGTGGTCTCCCACTCATCCGCTCGCGACCTTTCCAGCGGCATCGTATCCGGACGTTTCCCCGTATACATCAACCAATCTGGGTTCCAATGTTTCCATCCTCAAGACTGTCTATCCGGAATATAGCGGAAGTAAACCACAAATCGCGCGAACCAATTATCCGGACTACCGTATAGAGGCCCGCCAGCCGGTGCGCCCCATCTTCAAGGTGGCGAGCGGCTCCGAAGCCGCATTTCCTCATTGGGCACCGCCGGAAGCAACCGCCTCCTTCCTCCCCCACGACGCCGCCCGCACCATGGCGCTGCTGCGCTGCCGAGCCTACGCGTCCCGCGCCGACCGCAGTGGCCGCTGGAGCCGCGCGTTGGCCACCAGCTCGCGTCCCTTCCCGTCCACGCCGGCGCCAGCCTTTCCAGACGAGTACGACGCCGCGGAGGTGGTGACGAGTGAAATGCCTGGCCCCAAGTCCAAGGCGCAGCTGCAGCGGCTGGGCGCGCTGCAGAACACTGGCGCCGTGAACTTCTTCGCCGACTATGAGAGCAGTCGCGGCAACTACCTCGTGGACGTGGACGGCAACCGCTTCCTGGACGTGTACGGCCAGATCGCGTCACTGCCCATCGGGTACAACCACCCGGCCATCCTAGACGCCATGCGCGACAGGAAGAACCTGGCCATGCTAGCTCAGCGGCCGTGTCTCGGCGTCTTCCCGCCGGCGGACTGGGTGGACCGCATCAGCGACACGCTGCTCAAGGTGGCGCCGCGCGGCCTCGTGGACGTCAACACGCTCATGTGCGGCTCGTGCTCCAACGAGAACGCCTACAAGGCCGTCTTCATGTGGTTCCAGACCAAGCTGCGCGGCGGCCAGCCACCCTCGGCGCGCGACCTGGAGAGCTGCATGACGCACCAGCTGCCAGGCACGCCCAACCTGAGCATCCTGTCCTTCCAGGGCGGCTTCCACGGCCGCTTGTTGGGCTGCCTCTCCACGACGCACTCCAAGGCCATCCACAAGGTGGACGTGCCGGCGTTCGACTGGCCCGTGGCGCCCTTCCCCAAGCTGCGCTACCCGCTGGACGTGCACCAGGCCACGAACGAGGCCGAGGAAGCGCGCTGCCTCGACGAGGTGGAGCGCTTGCTGCAGCAGAGCGCGGCCGTGACCAGCATCGAGGAGCAGCGCGTCGCGGGCGTGATCGTGGAGCCCATTCAGGCGGAAGGCGGCGACAACCACGCCAGCCCCGCCTTCTTCCGCCAGCTGCGCGACTTGGCGGCGCGCTACGGTGTGGCCTTCATCGTGGACGAGGTGCAGACCGGCGGGGGCAGCACGGGCACGTTCTGGGCGCACGAGCACTGGGAGCTCGAGAACCCGCCCGACGTGGTCACCTTCAGCAAGAAGCTGCAGACGGGCGGGTACTTTGCCAAGGAGGACTTCCGCCTGCAAGAGGGCTACCGCATCTTCAACACGTGGATGGGAGACCCCACCAAGATGATCACACTGCAGGCCGTGCTCGAGACTGTGGAGAGCGACAATTTGCTCGAGAACGTCCGCATCACCGGCGACTTCCTCAAGAGCGGGCTGCAGGACGTGGCCACCAAGTTCCCGGCGCTGGTGACCAACGTGCGCGGCCAGGGGACGTACTTGGCCATGGACCTGCCCACGCCCGCCGTGCGCGACGAGTTCGTGGCGCAGCTCAAGACGCTGGGCGTGGCCTCCGGCGGCTGCGGTTCCAAGTCCGTGCGCTTCCGCCCGGCGCTGGTGTTCCAGCCCAAGCACGCGGCCGAGTACCTGGACAAGATGGAGCGCGTCTGCGAGCTCCTCAACAGCTCGCAGAGCTAGCCAGCCTGCTCTCGCAGCGCTCTCTCCGCCTCGGACAAGACGGACCAAGTAGTAGACGAGAGCGAAGTAATAGGACAGACCGCGCGGCAGTCCCATGTTCGTCAGGTGACGTTGCGGCGGGGGATATCGACGTCTCTTGAGGCGAAGAGGGTCTAGCGGTCCGAACTACCAATCTTCGCGCCGACGTTTCAGTCGCCGAGCCACAGACAAGAGGTGTGTGCGCGACTGAGCATTTGGATTCGCGTCGCCAAAGAGCCGCTTGCGAACTAGAGGCAGAGCTGGAGCCGGCCGTGTACCTGGAGCCATGAGCGTGAGCATCAAGGTGTCGATCCGATGCCGGCCGTTCACGTGTGACGATAAGCTGGGCGTGGTGCTGAGTCAGAACTCGGAGGAGGAGGGCGACGTGGAGCTCATCAACTCGACGTACTCCACCACCCGCTTCGCCTTCAGCTACGCCTGGTGGAGTGCCTACGGCTACAAACGCCACGTGCAGGGCGATCCACTGCAGGCCGACAACATGAAGCTCATTGACCAGCCCATGGCCTACGAGAGCGTCGGCAAGAAGATCAAGGCGGACCTCATGGGCGGCAACGCCGTCGTGCTCTTTGCCTATGGCCTCTCCGGCTCGGGCAAGACCTTCACCGTCTTTGGAGTGCGTTTCCCATCAAATGCGAGAGTGGCATCGCTTCAAGCCACCCCAACAAGTGACTAACGCGTTGGTGCTCTTGTTACCATGCAGCCGGACGCCGTGGACATCCCCGAGGCTTGGTTCAAGCACGAAGAGCCCCACCCACTGGTACGTTTCGTTGCTGGAAGAAGCAGACTACGTGATTTGCTGGGTGCTCGGGTCGCTTCTTGTCAATCCTCATGAACTTGTATCGCCTGTGCTATCCACCTGTAGTGGGGGATCTTCCCGCGGCTCGCCTACGAGCTCTTCAAGGAGAAGCAGGACGGCTGGAAGATCTCCATGAAGTACTTCCAGAACGTCGTGGACACGGTGCGCGACCTCATGTCCCCCGTGGCCCAGGAGCAGACGTACAAGTCGGGCATGCGCAAGGACGCAGACGGCTTCACAGACATCGACTGGTGCCAGTCCGTGGTACTCAAGGACTGGAACGACCTGCGCAGGACCTTCATGACGGCCAACGCCAAGAAGGCCATCGCGCCCACGCAGTTCAACCACCAGTCCACACGTGGCCACTGCATCATGACGCTCGAGGTGGAGAAGCCCGACCCAGAGCGCGAAGGGATGAAGCAGAAGGGTCGCGTCTACGTGTGCGATCTCGCTGGGACGGAGCCCGCGGGCGATATCGTCTACGCCGAGTACAAGAAGGTGGTCTTCGAGAATGGCGAGATCGAGCACAAGTACCTGGGCCCGCACCCGGACGCGTCCAAGTCCAAGGAGCTGCAGGACCAGGGCAAGAAGATCAACCTCTCGCTCACGGAGATGGCGCAGTTCTTCATGAAGATGGCCGAGGCGGTCAAGGCCAACAAGCTCAAGCCCGGCATGTCCATCCCAGGCTGCAACTCGTACTTCCTCTGCAAGTACCTCAAGGACACCATGCTGCAGGCGCGCACGTATCTCTTCTGTGCCATTCGCCCCGAGGTCAAGTTCCACGGCTACACCTTCTCCACCCTGGGCTTCGCCAAGAACGCCTCGGTCATCAAGTTGCAGCCAAAGAAGGCGTCCGCGGCGGCCAGTCCGGCCGAACGGAAGCTCATGGCCGAGCTGGAGCAGATGAAGGCCATCGTGAACCAGCTCAAGGAAGAGAACGAGCGTATGGCCAAGCTCAAGGGCGCGAGTGGTGGCGGTGGGGACGGCGACGCGAGCAACCCTCAGGTGGAAGAGCTCAACGAGATGCTGAGTCGGAAGCAACGGGAACTTGAAAGCGTTCTGAGCGGCGGGAGTGGCGGGGGAGAAGACGGCGCCAGCGTGCAGGAGGAGATGATGCAGCGGCAGCGCGAGGAGTATGGCAAGCGCGGTATCCATCTGTACCACTTTGAGTCGGACACGACGACGCCGTACCTCATCAACCTGGACGTGGACGCCTACCGCTCCAAGCGGTTCATGTTCCTGTTGGACAAGCCGCAGGCCACAGTCGGCCCGCAAGGCGACATCCGCCCCATGTCGCTCAGCATCGTGAACGACCACTGCTCCTTCGAGAACGACGGCTCCGAGATCTTCGTGTGCGCTGGCGCTGGGGAGACCATGCGCAACGGCAAGAAGCTGGAGCGAGGCGCCCGCGAGCAGCTCACGCCGTACGACCGCGTCGTGATCGGCAACGAACTCCTGCTCTTCGTATATCCGGGCCGAGAGCCCGAAGGAGAGCCGCCCACGGCCGACGAAGCGGCCAGCGAGTTCCAGCAGGCGCTACAGACGGTGGACAACTCGGCCATGGATGAGTTGCAGGAGCAGATGCGCAAGTTTGAGGAAGAGAAGGCCAATTGGGAGAAGCAGCGACAGGAACGCGAGGCCGCCATGGCCGCAAGTGGCGGAGCTGCAGCCGATCCGGACACAGCGGCGGCGCTGGCTCAAGCCGAGGAAGAGGCGAGACGCAACGCCGAGAAACAGCGCGAACTGCTGGCGCGCCAGGTGAACGACCATGAGCTTCGGGAGGTTCTCCCCAAGATCGCGGAGCTGACGCAGATCGTCAAGTTCTTAAACCGCGACGTGCTGAGCTTCGAGACGGCGCTGCAGAGCTCGTCCATGGACGAGAAGGAAGGCGACGGCGGCTTGGGCGGCATCCCCAAGGTCAAGGTGAAAGTGTACAACAAGGCCACGGACGAGACCATCTTCCTGGATGTCTTCGAGTTTGTCAAGGCGCACGCACTGCTCAAGGACGAGGTGGCCTTCCTACGCAACGCGCTGGCGAATGACCGCGAGTACGAGTCACCCGCGGGCCACGACCCCATCACGCTGCTCTTCGACAACTCCTTCCACGTCGGCAGCGCCACCACCTTCCTCGAGTACTTGCTCTACAACCTGGAGACGGAGCCAGAAGAGTCCCAGCTCAGTGTGAAGCTGGCCGTGCCACCTTTCAACACGATCGGCAAGCTGGAGGTGCTTTGGATCCCGCTGTCGTCTCCCGACCCGGAGAAGCACAACGAGGACGACCTGTTGGATGTCGAGAGCCCGAGTGACCTACTGGGCAAGCCATGGACCTTCAAGATCAAGATCAAGGGCGCCACGGGATTGCCACTCATCACGGACTTGGCGTATTGTCAGTATGAGTTCTTGGGCGAGCTCTTCACGACCGAGAGCGTGGAGCAGAACACGCGCAGTCCCGTGTTCAACTACGAGTTCGTGCACCACGTGGACTGCGTCACGGAGCAGTTCATCGAGTATCTGCAAAGCGCGCGGCTCGAGTTCCTCATCTACGTAAACCCATACATCCTGGACCCGCCCAAGGACAAAATCTCGACCAATAACCCTGCCATCGTCGCGCAGCTCGCTGAGGGACACACTGGTATGCTGGAGCACACTCGAGACGTGCCTATCCTTGTCTTGCTGCTCACGGTCTCAAGTGCTGACGTTTCGATCGATCTATTTGCGCTGCAGCCAAGCTGACGTACGAGGAACTGCAGACGAAATGCGAGCAACTGGAGCAGAAGCTCGCGAGCGCGACGGCGGACGTGGACTTTTTGAAGGAGCAATACCGTTCTGCGGTCGGAAGGTGAGCCAAGCATGTTGTGTTGCCACAAAGTCGGAGGAGTACTTGTGATTCCTTACGCTGCGTCTTCGATCGTGTTTGCATTTACCAGCGAGCCACCAGCACGACCGATCCCGTCCCCAACCGTCGAGGCTCCTCCTGAAGACGCTCAACCTACTGCTACAGGCGAGTGCACGCCACGGAAGGTCATTGAGACCGCCAAGGCAACGGACTCGATGCTGAATAACACGGTGCAGAATGGAGAAGCGGCGGGAGACTCGACGAGTGCCCCGCCAGAGGGTTCAGAAGCGAGTCCACCCGCTGCGGAGGGCTAAGCCAGTCAACATCGAGCTCGAAGTTGATGAGACAGGAAGTTGAAACCTGCGCGATTGGAGAGCCCGAAATGCAACAACTTCACATCACCGGAGCATTCGCTTGGTCTAGCCTCGATCAAACCAGGAGTACCTTCCAATGTGGCAATGTCTGGCCAGCTCAAACCACCCCACGACTTCACGACTATAGCCAGAGCCGCAAGAACCACTCTATCTTCCGGCAAGCAGCGGTGGACGTGCATACAGAGGACCGGTCAATGCTTCATGCGACTTCACGAGAGAAGAAGTCTGGAGTGGCTGGCGGACAATCTGCGACGTGTGCTGCGGACTGCGTACTTACCGTCGTCATGTCGCGCGAAGGTCGCGTGATGCATCTTCCCTCTCATTGGCGCAAACTCCCTCACGATCCGCGTGATGATTGGCGGAAACCCCGTCCGTGGGAACGTGTGGGCGCCAACCCCCAAGAGCAAAGATTTCTTGGCGGCGCCCCGCCGAGTGACCTCACCTAACTATCGAGCCAAGCAGAGCAACCCGGAGCCTCCCTCGCAACTCGAGACCATGGCCGCCCCCGCTACGATCGCGCGCCCCACGGGCGAGACCCTGCGCGGCAAGCAGAAGGAGAAGGACGTGCGCATGTCCAACATTATCGCCGCCAAAGGTGCGCGCTCCGTTTGCGCCGCTCGCCGCGTTCAGGCGCGCAGTAGTCGCGCCGCGGTCGGCACTTGGAAACGCGGTCGCTGACGCTGACGCTGACTGCGCCCTTCTCCTTGTGTGTGTACTGCCCGCAGCCATCGCCAACGCCATCCGCACAAGCCTGGGACCGCGCGGCATGGACAAGATGATCCAGCAGGGCAACGGCGAGGTGATCATCTCGAACGACGGCGCCACGATCCTCTCGCAGATGCAGGTGTACCACCCGACGGCCAAGATGCTGGTGGACCTGTCCAAGTCGCAGGACATTGAGGCGGGCGACGGCACCACCAGCGTGTGCGTGATCGCCGGCGCGCTGCTGTCCGCGTGCGAGGACCTGCTCCTGAAGGGCATCCACCCCACCAACATCTCGGAGGCCTTCGGGCTGGCCGCCGTCAAGGCCGAGGAGATCCTCACGGAGATCGCCAAGCCCGTGGACCTGGCCAACCGCGAGGAGCTCGTCAACTGCGTCAACACGTCGCTCTCGTCCAAGGTCATCTCGGAGTACGCGGACCGGCTGTCTCCGATCGCGGTGGATGCCGTGCTCAAGGTGATCGACATCGCCACGGCCACCAACGTGGACCTGAACTCGGTCAAGGTGGTGAAGCAGCTGGGCGGTACCATCGACGACTCGGAGCTCGTGACGGGCCTGGTGTTCAGCAAGGGCTTCGACAAGGCCGCGAGCGCCACGACGGCGCCGTCGACGATCGAGAACGCCAAGATCGCGCTCATCCAGTTCTGCCTCTCGGCGCCCAAGGCCGACATGGAGAGCAACGTGGTGATCAACGACTACGCCGCCATGGACCGCATCCTGCGCGAGGAGCGCAAGTACATTCTGAACCTGTGCAAGCGCGTGAAGAAGTCGGGCGCGAACGTGCTGCTCATCCAGAAGAGCATCCTGCGGGACGCCACCAACGACCTGTCGCTGCATTTCCTGGCCAAGATGGGCATCCGCGTCATCACGGACATTGAGCGCGCCGACATTGAGCACATTGCCACGTCGCTGGGCTGCCTGCCCGTGGCCAACATCGAGTACCTGACGCCCGAGAAGCTGGGCACGGCCGGCCTCGTACAGGAGGAGACGGTGGGCGGCCACAAGGTGGTCAAGATCACCGAGGTGGTGAACCCGGGCAAGACCATGTCCATCCTGGTGCGCGGCTCCAACAAGCTGGTGCTGGAGGAGGCGGAGCGCTCACTGCACGACGCGCTCTGCGTGGTGCGCTCGCTGGTCAAGAAGCGCTTCCTCATCTGCGGCGGCGGCGCGCCCGAGATCCAGGTGGCGCAGAAGCTGGCGGCCTACGGACGCACGCTGGAGGGCACGGCCAGCTACTGCCTGCAGGCCTTCGCGGACGCCATGGAGATCGTGCCCTACACGCTGGCCGAGAACGCTGGCCTGCACCCGATCAGCATGGTCACGGAGCTGCGCGCCAAGCACGCGCAGGGGCTCGGCGCCATGGGCATCAACGTGCGCAAGGGCGCCATTAGTGATATGTATGAGCTCAACGTGCTGCAGCCGCTGCTGGTCAACACGAGCGAGATTTCGCTGGCCGCCGAGTGCGTGCGCATGATCCTCAAGATCGACGACATCGTCATGGTCAGGTAAGCCTGCAGCCACCAGTCGGCAGTCGCCCGTCGGCAGTCCGGACGTCGCAGCTTCGAGCCGAGAGTAGCCGCTGGGGGCCCACGGGACGTGCAGCCCGCCAGCACAGCGAGCACGGCGAGCGACAGCACGAGCGGGCGCAAGCCAGGGCCGTCTCGGCTGGCTCGGGCCGTCCCACTCACATTTTAATAGGTCTTGCGCCGGCTTGGCACGCGGTTGAGCCGTCTTCTTGTGCTGCGTATTGCTCTGCGATGTCCAGATAGCAGCAAGAAGCGCACGCGCAGGCCAAGCGAGAACGGACACGGCAGCAAAGCAACAAAGTGCGTCTTGTTCGGTGATACATACGGGAGGAGAGAGCACAGCCGCCGTCCGAGCTCGTCCTAGACGGCGGGCGGCAGCGGCAGATGGCTCGTGTTGTTGAGCGCGACGGCGCGGTAGGAGCGCGTGGCGTGCTCAAAGTCCACGACGTTGACGCACGTATTGTCCTGCGAGAGCTCCTGCATGTGTGTGAGCTCGCCGTGCAGTAGCTGCGCCAGCACCACCTTGTTGAAGCGGCCGTGCGTGACCATGAGCACCTGCGCTTGCGGCGGCGCAGCGCGCATGAGCGCGTCGATTTGCGCCACGCCGCGCGCCACCACGTCCACGGGGCTCTCGCCGCTCGGGAAACGCGCCGCGAAGTCGCCGTGCTCCCAGCGCTGGAAGATGGCGCTCACCTGCTCCTCGAACTCGGCGTGTGGGTTGCCCTCCAGCACGCCGAAGCTCATCTCCTCCAGGTCCTGGAAGGGCTGCACCTCCAGCTTGGGGTGCAGCGTCGCGACGGCCTCGGCCGTCTCGCGCGCGCGCCGCAGCGCACTGCTGTACACGGCGCGCAGCGGCACGTCCTTCATGGACTGCGCCAGCAGTGCCGCCTGGGCCTGCCCCTCCTCGTTCAGCGCCGTGTTCACGCCGCGGCCCTGGAACTTGCCCAGTCGGTTGTATTCTGCGCGAACAAGAGCGCCACCAAGACGTCAGTCAGCCACACGCCAACCAATGCGCCTGCAGACGCAGATGCAAACGCAGACGCAAACGCAGACAGCTACAGCATCGGACGCACCGGTCTGGCCGTGGCGGCAGAGGTAGAGGCGCGAGCAGCCCTCGGCCACGGGCGGCAATTGGCGCGCAAGCGACGGCAGTTCCTGATCGCCGTCGCTCTTGGCCAGGAAAGGCCGCGACGCGTCCGAGTCGGACGCTGGTTGCTGGCGGTGCGGCGGCATGCTGCAGAGAGCGCGCGGATGCAGAGCGCAGGCCGGGGGCCGGTGCAGGCAGCGAGGGAGCAGCGGAATCTTTCCTTCCGGCGACGTGAGCTGCGCCCGAGGAAGCGAATGCGCGAATAAGCGACCGACACCGCCATGACCTACATCTCCATAATCGGAGCTGCTAGGCGAGCGGGGAGGGGGAAGCGGCCTATGTGACAGGTGCCGACTTGGCTTGCTTGCTCGCTGCTTGGCGGATGCGGGACGGGTGGCACGATGGCTGAAGCGGGGCGGGCGCGCGACGTGCACTTGGTCCGGGTAAGTGTCGCTGTGCTATTTGTTCAGGCGACGATCGCGGAGGGACATCGTCTTGTGTAAGTGACGGTGCGGCGACACGTCCGTTCGTCTTCGCGTCTGTGAGCGGGCGCGCGATACAAAAGGACGTACCAGAGCGTGAGGGCGCCAGCCAATCAGCGCGTGTTGCGGCAAGATCATCCGCGGAGACTTGATCGTAGGGACGACGCCCCGCCTGATCCGACCTGTCGGGCGAGCTCTGCCACGTCATTAAGTACGCAGGGATCTCGCAAGGTGCGTAACGACGACTCGACGACGGCACGGGTTTAGCAACGCCCACAAAGCGTTTTAGCGCAAAAAGAATACGCGCCGCCGCTAAATTGAGCGCTAGCTTCTCCGCGACTACCACCCCACAAGCTCAAGGAAGCCCCAACGGCAGCAGTCCATGTACCTGGCCGTTGAGTTTTGGCGCTTGGATGCACACCTTCTCGGCTGTTACTAGTATTGCCCGTAGCTCCGGCTGCAACAGCTCGTGCTTGCTTCGCAATTGAGCGAGGTCAGCCATCAGCGCACTCTGACTTTCGTCCTCGCCTTCCCAACGAGCTCTCCAAGTCTGTAGGACGACGGTCTCCATGCCGGCCGATGGCGCAAACGAAGCCACCCATCTCGTTCCGGCTCGGGGACAACTGCAACGAAGCGACGATGAGCAGTGCAGGTGCAAAGTGTCCACTAAAACCACCCTTCATCTCCAATAAAAGGTCGGAGTGCGAAGTGAAGCCACTTTCGACCACTGTGGAGGCAAACGGCACTATTTTCCCGTGCTTGACATGACATACTGGACTGGACGGACCTCTGCTCTACATGATGGGGGAACTCGTGATGGAGTCCAGCATTGCGCTGTCGCACTGGCGCGTGCGCAGGCTGCGGCGCCTGCGCTTCTTCTTCACCAGCACGATGCCCACGACTGCCAGCGCGCAGACCGCCACGGCGACGGCGATGTTGAGCGTCATGTTGGGCGCGATGGCCGAGTGCGAGTCTTCGGTCCTGGTGGACGTCGTGCTGCTTACATTCGAGCCCGTCGCCGATAAGGCCACGCCGTCCAGCTCCTCCGTCGTGGCTGCAGGAGTCGGCACAGGAACTGGAGCGAGCGTTGTGGGCTCAGGGACCGGTGACGGCGATGGCGGTTGCTGATCGAACGCAGTCGTTGCTGCAGACGCGCTGCTTGCCAAGCTGCTGCTGCTGTTGTCACTGCCTTGGGACTGTTCCTGATCGCTGAAGACGCACTCCCAGCCTCCCGACGCGGCGACGACGCACTGCGCGTCCACTGGCGCGATGCAGACACCGCGGGAGACGTAGCTCGGCACCGACTCTAGGCAGGCTGTGACCGCCACGTCGTCCTTCTGGGGACAACCGCCTTGAGACCCACCGCAGACATCACCCGTGATGCAGTACGTGGCGTCTCCGCTGATGCTTACGTCGGTGCATTCCTCGACAGTGCTGGTGGTCGTCGCTGTGAGACTCCTGCGGGCGGAGAGAACTCCACGGATGGATGGACGTTGTAGCTCGTGGGAAGGCATTGGCGCCTCGCTTCACTGTGCTTTCAAGTGGAACGAAGCAAAGTGACAAGGCCCAACCTCGAGCGGTCGCAGCTTGCTCTCGCCTGGCCAACCTTGACCCGCGCCAGCCGCAACTTGGCACGTAAGGTCAGCCTATCGAGCCAACGCAACGCGTTGCTGTAGCCCCCTTCGCTTCTCTTCCACCGCGCTGCAGCAGACTGCGCATAAGACCGTGAGGCCGTCAGTAATGGCTGCGGCGAGTTAGCCAAAGCTCGGCCGTGCGGTCTGCTGGTTCCCAGGAAAGCGCTCCAGACGGAGGCGACAGGGCTGTCCCTGTGGACTTCAGGCCTTGTAGGACGAAAACACTGGGCCTCAAGCGTCCAAGCCATTCGTCAACCAACCACGTGCTTGTGCACCGAAAGCGTTCTGCTGACTGGAGCTCTCGACAGCCAGGCACTCGCCCATGAGAGGCAACAGATAGACCTCGACAGACGCAACACATTACTCCATTTACTCATTACAGCTCTCAAACATGCTCAGGCAGGCTGGTTCGGTCCCGTCGGCTAGGAGACCGTTGTCTGCCGTCTTGGTGCCAACACGACGCACATGTGCACGACACTCACCCCATTCAAACGTAGCCGCGCTTCAATCGCACGGCTTGCGCTTTACATGGACACCTAGGCTTCAACCGCAGTGTCTTCTCGTCGCCGTCGGCTAGGGAAGCTCGACTGTCTCCAGCGTGGCGCGCGAACTGCAGCGCTGGCCGGACGCAATAGCCACTTGGGACGATTACACGGGCGTCACGATCTCGTTGCTGTAGTCCACCTCGCCGCCCGCGGCCTTGCGCGCGCGCTTGCGCTTCTGCATGACGACGACGATGGCCGCAATACCAACCACGGCAGCGAGACAACCCGCCACCGCAATGGGCACGACGTAGCTGCTGCTCCTGGCCGCGACTTCCTCGCGGGTCACGGCGTAGGCCTCGCCCACGGCGCTGTCGGCCACCTCGGCCGCAAGCGCCAGTTGCTGGAAGGACGAGCTAACGCTGGCGCTGTCCGTCGTCTCAGTGAGGGCCGGCGTCGGCTCGGTGGGGAGCGGCGTCGGGATGTAGTCGGCCTGCCATTGGGCGTCCACGTTGCTCTCGCTGGGCTGGGGCGTCGGGAAATCAACCGAGTCGTCGTCGACGTCGCTGCCGGCCATACTGGGGGTGGAAGCGGAGCCGTGGCCACGGTGGCCATGGTGGCTGCGGTGGCCATGGTGGGCTCGGAACTCGGCGACGCTGGCAAAGTGCGTGGGCTTGGGCGTCGGGAACACGATGGTGTCTTCGTCGTCGCCGCGGATGTGCAGCTCGCTGCGCGAGCCCGAGCCCGAGTTGGCCAGCGAGCCGATGTCGCCGTGGTAGAAGCGCATGGCGTGGCCCAGCTCCGAGCTCTGCGTCTGCGCGCGCTGCTGGATGACTTCGTCCATGGTCGGGTTGCCGGCGTGGGCTCCGGCGGCGAGGGCCAGCAGCGACAGAGTGATCGAGACGAGCTTCATCTTGGCACGGCGACGTCTAGGCGATTGCAGGAGGCGAGGAGCGCAGTGGAGAAGCAAATTGCAAAGTGAGCGAGCGAGAGCGACGCGTGCTGTTCGCGCTGGGTCGCTCCGCTACGTCGGACGGCTCGTGCCTTGCTACAGCCCAAGAGCGAGAGAGCGGGTATCTTGGCCGCGACTTCTACACGGTAGAGGTCGCTGGAAGCGCAGACATCCTGTTGCTCCGCAAAGGACGGACGAGCGGACGAGCGCGCGTTGCGGTTGTGATGGCAGTGGCGACGGAGACGGCGGAAGGCGGCAGTGAGTCCACGGACATGTCGTGTCAAGCCCCTGCCGGATCGCGTCTTCGACTCTACAGGTTCAAGGATCCGAGCGGGGAGTCAGACGATTCTGAAGTGCCGTATCGGTTGACTAGCATACTATTGTATTCGTTTCTACGGTATATCTGCTGTAGACGACCTCCTACATGAGCGTGTAGGACGTTTTTGGAGTGAATACTATACATGAAATAGACAGAATGTATGAAGTATCTGGTATCAGAGGGAAAGGGTCAGGGGCACCGAAAATGACGGGGCCAAGCGAGTCGGAGGACGAGGCGGCCAGGTGGCGTGACCAGCTGCCGGCGAGCTCAACGAGTTGGCCACTTGAGGCGATCTGGCTAAGCGGATCCGGACAGTGAGCAGCTTGCCAGCCGGCGCGCTCGCATCCACTCAAGAGCACCTCCGATGGACATGTAGAAGTTGCCCGGCCGCCTCGAGACTGGAGTCGAAGGAAGCATAGGTTCGTGCGAATTTAGTGGGCGTTCTGTTCCCTGCTGCAAACGTACCCGTACTTGGGCTCCCGTTAAATAGTTAAAAGTCGCTTACCGGTTAAGACAAGCGCCTAAGAGGGGATGGGCTTGCTGCTCCCGGGCCAATCGAATATTCTGCGGTTAAATGGCGCGAGAAGTCGCTTACCGGTTAATAAGACATGCGCCTCGGCGCCTCCTGTATTATAGCGCTCGGCGGTTGCCTCATTGTTTGGCTTGTTAGCGATGTGATTGCCAGTCTGTCGTGCACTGGCCAGCCGCGGGCTTGTTGTGCTTTGTGCTGCTGTCGCTTTCCGTTGGCCCCTTTCTGATTACGTGATGGTCCTGTTCTGTCGCCAGTGCTCGCTGCCACCTCCCCTCTTGTCACTTGCCAGGAGAGTTTTCCTCGGCGCTGGGCGCCAATCACGCATGGGTTCAGCCGTCTGGAGGAATATCCCCCAATCGCCGCCCTCGCAATGCCTCGTTCCGCCGCCTTTCACCCAATCGCCGCCCTCGCAATGCCTCGTTCCGCCGCCTTTCACCCAATCAAGGCTCGTCGCCACCTTCTTTTTCCGCCGTTCTTTCCCTTCCACCAAACAGCGGGGCCAAGCATCAAGCAGATCGCGGCTCAAAGCTGCCCCAGAATCGAGATCCGCACCACCAGCGCAGAGCAAGCCAAGCAGGTCGAGGCCAAGATGGTGGAGGTGTCGGTGCTGGACTATGGTGCCGGCAACGTGCGCAGCGTCAAGAACGCCATCCGCGCGGCCGGGCACTCGGTCAAGGACGTGACGAGCGCCGAGGACATCCGCGCGGCCGAGGTGCTCGTGTTCCCTGGCGTGGGCAACTTCCGCGCCGCCATGGAGTTCCTGAACGCCAACGGGTACGTGGAGCCGCTGCGCGAGTACATCCAGGCGGACCGGCGCTTCCTGGGCATCTGCCTGGGCATGCAGACGCTGTTCGAGGGCAGCGAGGAGTGCCCGGAGCTCAAGGGGCTGGGCGTCATCAAGGGCAAGGTGGCGCTCTTCCCGTCCGAGCACGTGGCCGTGCCGCACATTGGCTGGAACGGCGTCACGGCCTGGAAGCAGTCGGCGCTCTTCTCGCGCCTGCCGGTGCCCGTGGCGGAGGCCAAGCTCTACTTTGTGCACTCGTTCCGCGCGCTCAAGACGGACAAGAACGCCGCCTGGGTGCTCAGCACCACCAACTACGGCGACCTCGAGTTCGTGAGCGCCGTGCAGAAGGGCAACGTCATGGCCACGCAGTTCCACCCGGAGAAGAGCGGCGCCCTGGGCATCGCCGTGCTGCAAGGCTTCCTCGAGAGCCGCGCCCTGGCCGCGCACGACGCGCCCATCGCCTCGGCCGCTTCGGCGCCGCGCACCACGCTCTCCAAGCGCGTCATCGCGTACGTCTCTCCCCTCACGCCACCCGCGCCACGCCTGCCCTGAATGCCCTGAATGCCATGGCACCACGGTGGTGCCCAAGCAGCTCACCTTGTATCTGTCTGTCTCTCTGTCTCTTGCTCTCGCGATTGCTGCAACGTGGATGGATCCCGCGACGCAGATGCCTGGACGTGCGCGCCAACGACCAAGGCGACCTGGTGGTGACCAAGGGCGACCAGTACGACGTGCGCGAGGCGTCGGCCGCCGACAAGGGCGCCGTGCGCAACATGGGCAAGCCCGTGGAGCTGTGCACGCGCTACTACGAGGAAGGCGCGGACGAGGTGGCCTTCCTCAACATCACGAGCTTCCGCGAGCAGCCGCTGGGGGACCTGCCCATGCTGCGCGTGCTCGAGGCCAGCTCGCAGCGCGTCTTCGTGCCGCTCACCGTGGGCGGCGGCATCCGCGAGTACGTGGACGACCAGCAGCGCACGCACTCGGCGCTGGACGTGGCGGCGCGGTACTTCCGCTCGGGCGCCGACAAGGTCTCCATCGGCAGTGACGCCGTCTACGCGGCCGAGGCCTACTACGCCAACGGCGGCCAGCCCGACGGCTCGAGCGCCATCGAGACCATCTCGGCCAGGTACGGCAAGCAGGCCGTGGTGGTCTCCATGGACCCCAAGCGCGTCTACGTGGCCTCCTTCTACGACGAGAACGGCAAGGGCCACAGCGTCGTCAAGCTCGCCAAGCCCGGCCCGAACGGCGAGGAGTACTGCTGGTACCAGGCCACGGTGCGCGGTGGCCGCGAGGCGCGCAACATTGACGTGGTGCGCGTGGCCAAGGCCGTGGAGGCGCTCGGCGCGGGCGAGCTGCTGCTCAACTGCGTCGACATGGACGGCCAGAAGGCCGGCTACGACCTCGACCTCGTCTCGCTCGTCAAGAAGGCCGTGCGCATCCCTGTGGTCGCGTCCAGCGGCGCCGGCAAGCCCGAGCACTTCTCCGAGGTCTTCCACGAGACGGACTGCGACGCCGCGCTCGCCGCCGGCATCTTCCACCGCAAAGAGGTGGCCATCCAGGACGTCAAGGCCCAGCTGCAGACGGACGCCATCAGCGTGCGTCTCTGAGCGGCGCCTTTGCCGTCGCCGTCCGCATGGCCGTCGTGCAGCCCGCCTGCTTCCCATCCAGCCCTCACCTTGCACTCGACGCCCTGCCAGCTTTGCGCAGCGCTAGTCGCCGTTGAGACCCGCCAGTAGCGCCCAAAAGGACGAGGAATAGAACACCACGCACCCACGAGCGTCCTCCGTGGCCCACCGGGTGGGCGTCTCGCCTTGAGCCGCGGCCGACAGACCGCTACGGCGCTGACGGCGCGATGGCGCACGCCTCGGCAAGCGGGAGGCTCTCGGGCGACGCGTCTGCTAGCGGGAAGTAGAAGAGTTCCTCGTCTTGGTCTCGGCCATGTCGACGCAGACTGGCGGGGGTGGCGCCTCCGCTTCTTGCCCTCGTGCCGCCGCGCTGCGTGGCCAACGGCAGCGCCATCCGCACTGCGTCGCGCTCGGGGGCCTCGCACTGGTCGCTGCTGTCGTTGTTCGACCGCGTGCTGGTTCCACAAACTGGTGGCGTGTGTGGCGGCTTGGTCGGCGTCTTGGGCGTCGCTCCTGCGGTCTGCGCTCGCCACGGCGTGGGGGACGCACCGCTGGAGCTGCTGCTACTGCCACGCACAGCGCTCGCCGACTTGCCCGGCCGCGGGACGATGGAGTTCGACGCGTCCGAGAGACTGGAGACTCGCACGCGAGGACTTGACGTGTGTGGGCGGGTGCTGGACGCGTTGGCTGCTCGAGTGGCCAGTAGCATCTGCTGCTTGTGCTTCCTGCTCGCCGACGCGTAGCCGCTGACGGAGCTCGTGGCCGCTGAAGACGACGGCCGAGTAGGCGCCGAGAGCGCGACTCGCTGCTCCTTGTCCAGTAAGTCCTGGTAGTCCAGCATGAGGTTGCGCGAGCCGTTCTGACTGCGCGCAATCTCCTCGAGGATGGCCACGTTCTCCTCGCGCAGGTTGCAGGCCAGCGTCGCCAGAGGCCCCTTGACCGTCGCCAGCTCCACTTGCGCCTCGCGCAGCGTCGCCGTGAGCGCACGCAGCCGCGCGTCCAGCTGCAGGAGCTGCTCTTTGTGCTGCAAGAGCTGCTGGCGGCTCCGACCCGCCCTCGCCTTCTCCTGCTGCTCGTGCTTCTGCTGCGTCGCTTTGAGGTCCGTGAACTGGGCGTGCAGTTCGTCTCGGCAGTGCTTCACCTTCCCGTCCATCATCTCCACGAGCGTCTGGTGCGCAAACTGCTGCAGCTCGTCCAATTCGTGGGAAAGCTGGAGCTTGCGCGTCTCCAGTTGCTCGACATGCTGCACTAGCTGCTCGTGCTTGGCGTCCTGCGAGCACTTGTCTTGCTGGGCCAACGCCTTGGCAGCGGCCAACTCCTGCGTCAACGACTGGATAGTGGCGGCCGCGTGCTGGAGCTGCTCGTCCAGGGCTGTGAGCTGTGCGCCAGCAGCCTCCTCCGTACTCTGGAGCTGCACAATGGCGTTGCGAGACGCCGTCTGCTTCCGCGTGAGGTCCAGCAGCGCCACGTGGAGCTCGGCCACCTGCTTCTGACGCTGGCGGTCGCCCCCCACGTAGTCCTGCAGTGTCTCGAGCTGCTCCGTCATGCGCGAGATACGCGAGGCCGCGTCGTCCAGCGCCGCCTTGTGGCCGTTGGCGTCCGGGTTGAAGATGCGGTTAAAGTCCTCGATGGCCAGCTTGGCGGCCACCTGGTTCTCCATCTTGGCCGCAAAGGACACAAACAGGTCGCGCACGTGCTGCTCCAGCGCCGTGCGGAACTTCTGCAGGTCCCAGGCGCTCGACTCGAACACGGACACGTCCAGCTTCTTGGCCTGCAGCGCCAGCAGCCCGTCCACGTCGGCTTTCGCGGCCAATTCCTTGGCTAACTCGCTGCGCAGTCGCTCCAAGTGCGCGCCCACGCTCACGTGCGAGATCTTGGTGGACAGCGCCGCGTCCAGCTGCGCGTGCGTGACGAAGGACGCGATGTAGTCCGCAGTGCGCGTCTGCTCCTCCTGCGCACTGCGCGCGGCCGTCTGCAGAGTCTGCACTTGCGCCTTCAAGCGGTCCACTTCGCCCCACAGATACCGGCTGTCTGCACACGCAGGCGCACGTGTCAGCAGCGCACACGCGAGGGATCCGGCCACGTACGCGCGCGTGTAAACTACGCACCCGCAATCGCCATAGTGGTGGCCGGAGTGGCCATGTTGCTCGTGTCTTGCCGCACCGACTGCAGCTTTCCTGGTCGCACGCTACCTCCGCAGCTTGGACCGACAGGCGGCGACGGCTACTACGCTATAATTAGCAGGGTGTGTGCATGCAGGCACCTTGTATCAGCCACGCGCTTCCGCTTTGGCCAGCATCGAAGCAGACAAGATAGCTGCACGTACGCGAGTATGGCATTGCAGGTTCACGGGCCGATTCCGAGACAACCAGAAGGAGCCATGGCGCCTGCCACGGCTCGAACGACGCGCCTGCGTCTTCTCTTCCGTCGCTTCCCGTTCTCTGCTGCTGCCTCGCTCTTCTAGCGTCGTCATGGCGCCATGTTCCCCCGCCACTGCCGCTCAGCGCGCATTCACGTCCTCGCAGCTTCAACTCGCCCGAGTGCGGGCGGCCGATCTGCCAAGTTTCCCCCACCGCTTTAGTAATCCCCAAACTTTGTGCGATACGATTGGACCACGCGCGCGGCTGAAACGGCGTTCCGCGGGAATTCCCGCACATGGTTGGCTAAAACCCCGTCTCCAGCGGTCTCATTGGGCCGTTCATCGTTCACGCGGCAAATCCCGACGGGCGACGGTGATTGGTGCAACTCGTCCACTGGGGTTTTTCGTCGAATCGGACGAGGTTTTTCTCGGGAAGGGGGAGAGCAACACGAAGACAACGAGGCGAGAAGAAGGCGGAAGGCCAAGCAGCAGGCGCAGGATCCGCACGCGAGCCGAGACGCCGCAGTCCCCGCCGCGGCGCGAGCACCCACCCACCCCCGCGGCCCGAGCCGAAGCGCGTGGCCGTGTGCAGGACCCACCGCGGACGGCGCTCGCAGGCTCGTCCAGGCGCTGACAGGCGCGCGCGCTCGAGCAGCTACAGGGCGGACCACGACCGGCAGGTTGTCGCAGATTGCGGCTCTCAGAGCGGGGTTCTGGGCGCCGCGAGGCGAGCACGGGCAGGCCGAGGCGCGCGGACGGCAGGCAGGCAGGCAGTGCGCAACGCAGCGTAGCGCGCAGGCCGCCGGCGAGACCCGAGGAACGCGAGCTCGGCCGCTGTAAGCGATGGACTATGAATTGGTACGTTGCGAGGCGAGGCGAGGCCGCGCACTGTCGCGCAGACTAACGATGCGCGCCGCCGCCGTGCTGTGCTTGTGCCGCTGACAGGCCGATGAGGAGCTCTGCGGCAATGAGGAGCTGGCGAACGGCCCGACGTTCGAGGACTTGGCCATCGACGACAGTCTGAGCGACTTGGAGCGCGTGACCAAGTACGTGTGCAGCAACATTGCGCTGCAGCGCGTGATCCACGTCAAGATGCTCCAGGAGACGGCGCGCTCCGTGGGCTTCCAGGCCGCCTGCGACCAGCTCATCCCGCTGCTGGAGCCGCTGGCCTGCGACGTGGAGTACGTCGTGCGGCAGCACGTGGCGCTGCAGTTCCCGCCGCTCTGCCGCTTCCTCGTGGACGCGGACGCCGAGACGGGCTACCGCGTGCTGCTGGACAAGATGATCCCGCTCGTGGCCAAGCTGCTGTCGGACGAGCAGCACGAGGTGCGCACGGCGGCGAGCGAAAGCCTCGTGGAGCTGGCGGCGCTCGTCAAGCCGGAGGACCAGGGCCCGCACGTCCTGACGCTCGTGCTGCCGCTCGCGCACGACGACGACAACGAGCAGTTCCGCATCTCGGCCGTCTCGCTCTACAACGGGCTGGCGGCGCACTTTGGGCGCGAGCTGTGCCAGCAGTTCTGCGTGCCGGAGCTCATCTCGCTGTCGGAAGACCCGGTCTTCCGCGTGCGCAAGTCCACGGCCAGCAGCTTCCCCAACGTGTGCAAGACGGCGGGCCCCGAGCTCAGCCGCGAGCGGCTCCTGCCGGCCTTCGAGCGCCTGGCCAAGGACGACATCTGGGGCGTGCGCAAGGCCTGCGCCGAGACGCTCGTGAGCATCGCCTTGGCGCTCGCGCCGGCCGACCGCGGGCCGCTGCTCGTCCCGCTCTTCGAGCGCTTCGTGCAGGACTCGTCGCGCTGGGTGCGCATGGCGGCCTACCAGAGCCTCGGGCCCTTCCTGGCGGCGCTGGACGCGGCGCACCTCACGGACCACTTGGTGGCGCACTTTGTGAGCATGGCCACCACGGCCTCCATGCAGCTGGGCGGCAGCGGCGAGGTGGACATCAAGTTCCACTGCGCCTTCAACTTCCCCGCGGTCGTGAGTCTCCTGGGCGCCGCGCAGTGGCCTCAGCTCTCGCCCACGTTTGAGAAGCTGCACAACGACTCGTTCTGGAAGATCCGGCGCAGCTTTGCCTACTCGCTGCACGAGCTCGCGCGCATGCTGGGCCAGGGCATCACGGAGACGCAGCTGGCCACGGCCTTCGACGGCTACCTCCACGACGTGCAGGACGTGCGGCTGGGCGCCATGCTGCACTTTGCCGACTTTCTCGAGCACGTCTCGCCGTCCTTCCGCGAGAGCTACTTGCCCGTGCTGGCCGAGTTCGACTCGTTCGACCAGAGCACCAAGTGGCGCTTCCGGGAGGTGCTGAGTCGCCAGCTGGCGCAGCTCTGCCGCACCTTCACGCCCGACGCCACCTTCTCGGTCATCTACCCGCTCGTCTTCAAGCTCATCACGGACCCCGTGGCCGTCGTGCGCCAGCAGAGCTACCACGCGTGCCCGCTGCTCGTAGCGCGCCTCGGAGCCAACGCGCAGTGGCTCGACGTGGTCATTGCGCGCTTCGTGGGCCTCGCCACGTCCGTGCACTTCCAGGAGCGGCAGTGCTACCTCAAGATCTGCGCGTCCTTCTTGGCGTCGGCCGACGAGGGCGCCACGGCGGCGGGCGGCCAGACCACGGACGAGCAGGCCACGGAGCTGTCGGCGCTCGCACGGGGAGAGCGCGACCGCGCCTTCTTCTCGGCGCACCTGGCCGCCGTCTTCTTCACGCTGGCGCTGGACCCCGTGTCCAACGTGCGCGTGGTGTTCGCAGAGACCGTGGCGACGCACCAGACCTTTTTCCAGCGGGCTGCGGACGTGCCCGAGCCGCTGCGCGAGCTGCTGGCCGCCAGGACGTCCCAGAGCGCCGAGCAGCTCGCCGATGCGCTCACCGCCCGCGTCCAAGCGCAAGCGAAGCCCACGCGGACGTCTGAAGCCACGCCACGTCTCGACGACGTGGAGACGCCAGCGCCCGAGGCGGCGTGTGCGCCAACGCCAGCAGTAGCCGCGTCGTCGGCGTCCGTGGTGGCCTCGCCGCCTCCTTCTCCTGTGGCGTCGGGGCCCGCAGCACTAGCGTTGGAGCCTCTGGCTCCGTGTGCGTCCGATCCGTCGTCCCCCCTCCATGTCCCCGCGTCTTCGTCGTCGTCGCCTACACTGCAAGCGCCTGCCCCGGCCGCTCCAGAAGCATCGGACGCGTCGACGTCTCCGTGTGACGCCGACGTGGCCGTGGACCCCGTGGCGTAAGGCTCGAA
>JAADYJ010000294.1:0-26708 GCA_023338205.1 Halophytophthora polymorphica
CCCCCCCCCCCCCCCCCAGTTCCGAGGTGGAGAGGCGTCAGTATGGAGACGAGTAGCAAGCACGGCAGCACGTCTGGTCGGCGGTATGTCAATCAAGTCGTCCTGCCGTTCTAAACTTGGTTCTCTGGTCTTATTGTCCAATGCCTGCTCTCCTTCGCGTTTGTCTTCCAATCAGCTGGTCAGTAGATCCAAATTTCAGCGAATCACAGTGCAGGTTGAAGTAACAGTCGCCCGATTTGGCTACATTCGCGTCCCTTCGTGCGCAATGGCACCACCGGGTCATGAGGACGGCGGTACGGGCAGTCCACTCCTCGCTTCGCCCCGTCCCGGTCTCCTCCACGACGCAACCATGAGCGGCAAGGCGGGCCTGACGCCGCGCGCGAGCGTGAGCAGCTTCCGCGGGAACGCCTTCTCGGCCAGCCGACTGCGCGAGAAGCTGGCGGCTCGCAACGGGCCGCGCCACTCGGTCTACTGGGTGCAGCCCAAGAAGGCAAATGTCGAAGCGCGGCTGCCGAGCTACGCGAGCGTCATGGAGGCCAGCAACATGGCCGCGGCCAGCACCAAGATCGAGTACACGCTCGTGGGCAAGTACACTGGTGACTGGAAGGACGGCCAGAAGCACGGCTACGGCGCGCTGCTGTACGCCAACGGCAACAAGTACGAAGGTGAATGGGTGGACAACAAGCGCCAGGGCCGCGGCGTCTACTGGGTCGAGGACAAGAAGCGCTTGCGCAAGCAGTACGCCGGCGAGTGGCTACAGGACAAGCGCCACGGCCGCGGCACCTTCTTCCACGAGGACGGCGGCAAGTACGAGGGCCACTGGGCGCACAACAAGCGCCACGGCCGCGGCCGCATGCTCTACGGCGAGGACCAGGCCGTGTACGACGGTGAGTGGCTGCGCAACGAGCGCTCGGGCCGCGGCACGCTGCTCCTGCCCAGCGGCGACCGCTACGACGGCTACTGGCTGCACGACAAGAAGGAAGGCCCGGGCCGCTTCTTCTACCATGCCACGCGCAAGATGTACGAGGGTGAGTGGGTGGACGGTGCGCCCAAGTGCGGCTCGTACTACGATGACGCCGACTTTAACGACTTTGACGACGCTGGAGCCGCCGGGAGCGAGGCGCACAACCAGTTCCAGCTGCCGCCGTTGGAGCTCGCGAGTCCGGAGCAAGTCGTGAGCGAGACGGTGGCCGGCATCCGCCAGGACCGCGTGCGGGAGCGCGCTTTCCATGCGCCCGAGGACGACGAGAACGAGTACGCGGATCTGGAGGCCAGCAGCGTGCGGCGCAGCTCCGTATCGGCCACGGAGCTGGAGCCGGGCGTCGTGGTCTTCGATGACGCGACGCTGCGGGCCATCCAGAGCGAATTTGCGGCGATGCTGGCGGCCGAGAGCGCGCTAGCGGCCGAGAACTCGAGTCCGAGCAAGAACAAGATGCGTAACGGCTGTATCCCGTGCTCCAGACTGCCAGGACTGCTGGACGTACTGCAACTGGACGTGGGCGAGGACCACTTGCAGGAGCTCCTGGGCGAGCTTGGCGCCGCGGACGACACGCTCGTGTCGTTCGCCGAGTGCGTGGACATCCTGTCGCTGCTGGCCGAGAGCCAGGAAGCCTACGTCATTGAGGAGGGCGACGAAGAGGACGAGGACGACTGAGCCAGGGGGCTTATGCCTGCAGAGACAGCTTTACCAATCCCGTTCCTTTCCCGCATAACTAACGGGGCCTAAAGCAGGAGCAGACTGCATTACGCGGCTCGACCTGTCGTCGCGCTTCGGCGCCATCGCAGCCACGACGCTCTTGTCGCGCGCGCCTTAAGCGTGTCTATCCAGTGGCTATGCGGGCCCGCAGGCCCACGGGGGCGATACGCACAGGCCCAATCTAGGTGAAGCGCAGGCCGAGTGCGGCCACGACGTCGCGGTACTTGTGCAGGTCCTTGCGGCGCAGGTACTTGAGCAGCTTCCGCCGCTTCTCGACCATGGCAATCAGGCCTCGCCGCGAGTGGTGGTCCTTCTTGTGCTCCTGCGCGTGCGCCGTGGAGCGCAGGATCTTCTGCGTGAGCACGGCCACCTGCACCTCGCTCGAGCCCGTGTCGCCTGGGAAGCGCTGGAAGGTCTCGATGGCCTTGGCCACCTGCGCCTTGTTGAGCTCGTGCTGCGACGCGTTCTGGAGGCTCAGCACGGCGCGCAGCTGCGCCAGCGCCGCCGCCTCCTCCTCCGTCTCGGCCGTCTGCACCACCTCGTCCAGCTTGAGCCCGAAGCGGTACGTGTCCTCCCTGGCCACGCGCGGGGGCGCCACGTACGTGATCAAGCGCGCGGACGCCGCGGCTCCCGCATGCGCGCGAAACGCGGCCGTCGTGGCCGTCGTGGCCGTCGAGGCGGCCGCGGCGCGGGCGAGGCGGGGCAGCGCGAACATGGTCCTGATCTCGGGCGGATGACGCTCTTCTTCGGCGAATGGAGCTCCACACGCCACAGAACGGAACCACCGCCAACCGGTAAAGAAACCGGTTGACGAGCTGAGGGAACCGGTATGCATCATTGTTTGGCATTTCCTACCGTTCCGCATAACCTGGAGCACCGTTCTTCGGTGGCTCGGGGGTGTCCATGATGGCACCAAATGTCTTGTCAGCCGGGGGCAGCAGCAATGACTTCAACCAGGAAGTGCCAAGCTTGCAGACCTCGGTCGCCCAGCTCGGTCGGTGCGTGCAAATGCGGCAGCCCAGAGCGCAAGCCCCACCTCGTTCTACTGCTGCGTAAAGCAGCCCATGGGATAGCGCAGCGCAAGCGGCAAGGGCGCGGGAGGGTGGAGATCGTGGCCTAGTCTATCGCAGCTACAGCCGCAGAGCACGCTCTGCACTTGCAAACGAAGTGTCTCCACGCCAGCAGACAGCTTCGTGCACTCCTACAACGAGAACCGCGCGTCCATGCTGCAGCGCAGCGACTGACAAGATGCAGAAGCTGGGGTGGCAGTCAACCTGGAAGGCACGCTTGCTGCGCATTCAGACTCGATGCATCATCGACATTGACTCATCGGTGTCTATTTAGGACGATAATCCTCGGGAAAGGTTTCTTCTGAGTCGTGCCGCCGCCGCTGAAGTCGCAGCCAGTGTCTCTCGCTTGATGCACCAGGGCGTCGCGGGAGCCATGCAGGGAGGTGTCGAGGGGACGTTGGTCAAGTCCGGGGTTAATACGCAGGATGCTGATGCCGGGCTGCTGGATATCCAAGAGCCCTGTCTTGGGGTACCGCCGCGGTAGCGCGTGCGTCTCTAGCCGAGCACTACAGGAGCATGCTGTCGCAAACAAAACAAGCCGGTACTGGATTTCAACGAATCGTCTCGAGCTCAGAGCTGGACGCGTCGCGAAGCCTTGGACATCTCAGTCGAACGGCGGCTGGAGCGAAGACAGGAAGGTGGGTTGACCGGTGTGCTTGACGGGGAGCCCTTCGTGGGCCCCTCCGCTCGAGGGGTTTTCTGGTGGCATGCGCTGCGTGTGCCCTCGTTCACTTGCAATGAGAGTCTTCGTCTTGCCCAGATAGAGAAGGGTCACACCAGCACGAAGCCACACAAGCCATAGTAGTTGAAGGGGTTCGAGACAGCGGATGGCGGCTCGCGTGGCGAGGTGTGTTCCCAGTGGTGGCCAAGTGGTGGACGTCGAGCAGACCAAGGTCGACAATGGAGCTGGTGGGAGACGTGGACAGCGCATGTTGAGGACGGGCAGCAGCAAGGATGCGAAGGCACCCACTGTGGATAACCGAGTACGGGATCCTCTTGACGATGGTTCGAGCCCCGAGTTGGCGACACGCCACGGAAGATCGCTGGAGAGATGACATGCCGCCAAGACAAGAGGGTCAGATGGATAAGGGGAGAGGTGACGGGAAGAATGGGAGAAGAGTCACAGGAGAGACGACACGGCGGCCAGGGCCAAGAACGGAGCTGGCAGGGCGAGGCGACAGAAGAGGGAACTCAGCGGCGACGGGAGGTGGAACGACCAAGGCGGCGTGGGTTGGTTGGAAACAGGGAAGTGTCTGGATAGCCCAAAGGCGGAGATAAGGTCGCGAGTCGGAAGAGCACGAGCAAGGCGAACGCCACATTGTCAGCACTGAGCACGAGTTGGAGCGTGTGTGTCCTCGGTTGTCCAGAAACCAGCCGTTCCGTCGGCCGTGGCGACACCAGGGCAAACGACGCAGAACAGCTGACGGGGAAGGCGGGCGGCGGCTACTGAAAAATGTCAGCTTTGTAGTGCTTGAACGGTTGGCGGTAGCACCGGATGAGACGCTTGCTCTTGACTGTGGGTGACACTTCCCATGGTAGCCGGTGTAGCGACTCTGGGTGGAAGGCGATACCCTCCTGAGCGTAGACCGTGAGCTTCGCGCAATCCTGTTCCAGATGCGCGTCCCCGACGCCTGCGGCGAGCTGCCAGGTGCTTCCGTTGACCGACGGGGTGAGTTGGATTGTGCCGTCCACAGCCGATTCTGGGTCCACTTGCCCGATCACCAGTTGGCGATCTGTTGCCTTTCAGTGGCACGTCGTCGAGAACACTGGAGGGCGCCTCTAATGCACGTCAATACTCGGTTACGTTTCCCCGCTCGCACTGAGTGCCGTCGGTGACGATGCCAGTAGGATAAGTCAACCAGCGGTGAAGTGTGGCATCTCCTTCCGCCGGGGAAGACACTCCGCTCAATAGGTCGTCAGATTCTGCCGTCTGATTTCCAGCATGCACGGCCGGAGTCGATCGGAGTCGCGCGTCTCCAGCGATGCACTGCTCCTGCCCGGGCAGGATCCAAGGGTTCTTACACCAGTGGAAATTGCCAGAAGGCATTCCGGCGGCTCATCCACACTGGGGGTATGGATGACCATCGTTTCCGCGTCGACCCCCGCTCAATTCTGGTGCACCACTCGCGTATTCGACGCTCCCGCTGAGTATCAGCGTCAGGTGCCACATTCCGAGCTCCCTTGTGTAGCCCGATAGATCGGTGTTTTGGCGCAGTCCTCGTCTGGCGCAAGGATTGACCGACCACCTCTCCGTTCTTCGTCTGTCTCGACTGCCCATGGACCGTGGGTGGAGTAACCAAGTCCAGGCGTGCTTGATCCGCTGTCCACACAAGCCATCGTCACAGCCTTCGCCACTTGGAGCGGGCCAAGTCCACGCGAGCGAAATGTGACGATACGAGCGTTTGGTGAAACTTTAACTGGCGCCGAACCCCGTCAAATGTGACGGAACAACCGTTTCTATGGACTTTTCGTTACTTTCGCGCGTACGAGCATCCTGCCACGGCCTGGTGTTGCCGCGGGTTTGCCGCGTCACCTGCTGACGCTTCCAGTCGTGACGCGCGCGCGTCCTCCCAACTTCAACGTGTTGCCGTGGCGGCTCGCGCCAATCTTCAGTGTTATACTTTGGTACATTTTCTTCCGGAGGGAGAACGCCAGACCTTCCTCGTCTACGCTGGCCGAGTCGCCTCTGCTTGGCTCTGGATGCCCACGGAAACGGTGAAGAGAAGCACAATGTCGCGCGTCGGCACAATCCGTGCCGCGCTGGGTCGGGACGAGGAGCGCTCGCGGCTGAATGCCGGCTCTCATGGGCCGTTGTAGCGCGAGACAAAGTCCCCGAAGCCCGGGATGACAGTCTGCGTCTGGCGGTCCACCTTGCCGTCGATGGCGCCCGTGATGATCTTGACGTCTGTGGCGCACCAACCAAGCAAAAGAGCCAAAAGAGCAACAAATTAGGCTCAAATGGCCGCAATCTTTGCAGCAAAAGGCCGCGAAAACGTACGCGGGAAGTGATTGCCGATGGTTACGAGTCCGTCGGCGGCCGAGAGGATCACCACGAGCGAGATGCTGCTCTCCTGGGCGCCCACACTGCACAAGGCCTGCTCCACGTGTCAACAACCACAATCCAGCCGTGAGTGGCTTGTGCTAGACCCCACATCCCGCCTTCTCCGTGCCCAAACGCACCTCGATGGCCTTGCACTCGCCGTCGCCCGAGCCGCAGGACGCCGAGAAGAGCAGGATCTTGTACTCGGTGATGTTGGCCGGCAGGTCCATGTGGTCCAGGTGCCACATCTGGTTGCCTTGGCGGTCCGTGGTCATCTCCACGTAGATAGAGCCCTGCGGCGCGCTGGGCTCCATCTGCTGGAAGAGCACGAGGAACGGGAAGCCCTCGGCGCCCATGGCCACGCCGCAAAAGTCGTGTTGGCGCTCCAGCCCGCGGTACAAGTGGCCCGTGCCCGTGATCACCTCCACGGCCTGCGTGCCCAGGATGGCCAGCGCCTCCTCCAACAGGATCCTGCCGCAAAGCACCCAAAACACCACCAGTTCGTCAGCCAAACACCACCTTTTCAAGCCGAGAAACGAGTGGCTCCGGCGCAGGACGCACATGATGAGGCGGCCAGCGGCGCGGCGGAAGGTGGCGGCGCCCGAGCGGCTGTCGCGCAGCATCGTGAGCAGCAGCAACACCGAGTTGGCGCGGATCTCGTGCACCATCATCTCCACGCCGGGCGGACCCGAAAAGTTCTCCGCGCGGTCCCTGCACCACCGAACCCCACCAAAAACCACGACATGAACGTCAGCACAGTCATAGCCCACCCCAGTCCCTGCCCCCTGCGAGGACGGCCGAGGACGCTCCGGCAGACGCACATTTCCTGCGCAGACTTGACCAGCAGGTTGTAGCGCGAGAGGATCTCGAAGCGGTTCTTCTTGATGTGGCAGATGGCGGCGCGCGTGACGCCGAACTCGCGCGCCAGCGCCGCCTGCTTCTCGCCGTTTTCGATGCGCTTGATGATGTTGCGCCGGTCCGTGTCGCGCAGGTACCGCACGCGCTTCTTGGGCTTCTTGGCGTCGTCGGCCGCCGCCTCGGCCGCCGTTGGGGCCTTGCCCTCGCCCTCTGCGTCTGCCTCTGCAGTGGAGGCCGAGATGCCTGTGGCTGAGTTCGAGGGTTTTTTGGCGGACGCGCTGCTGGCCGAGGAAGAAGTGGTGCTGGCCGCGCCCGCGCCCGCGGCTGGGACCGGGGCGGCCGCGCGGCCCCGCGGCCCGGCCGCAGCTTGGCTGTTGGTTCGAACGGCGGCCGGAGGACTGTGACGAGGCGCGAGCGCCGTGACGAGCTGCGTGGGGGGTGGCGGCCGCGCGGCCGGCCGGTACTGGCCGCTTGGGGCTGTGGCTGCGCCTGCGACCGGGTGTGGCTGTGGCCGCCGTGCGGGCGGCGGGAAGTCGCCGCTGCTGACGCTGCTGCTGTTGCTGTGTGAGGTCGTGTCCTGGGCCGCCGCTTCGGCCGCGGCCGCCAGGGCCGCGCGCTGGCTGCGGTAGCGGCGGTGGCTGGAGGCCGGCGGCTGCCAGGACGAGGCGGCCCAGGCGTCCTCGCCCGGCCGCGCGGCCGCGTCGTCGTAGTACGCGGCTTGTGGCCGGAACTGGCTGTAGTCAAAGTTGCGGTCGTAGTTGTGGTCGCGGGCCCCGTGGCCGCGCACCGCCGCCGCAGCTTGCGAGAACGCGTGACTGTGGCCCAAGCGCTCCAGCTGGTCGAACGGCTCGGGCTCCAAGCTCTGCGGCGAGAAGAAGCCGTCGGCCGCGCGGTCGAAGCGCTGCGGGTACTGGCCGCGGGCCGCAGCCTGGTTGGGCGGGTACTCGTACGGCGCGTCCTCCTCCTGCTTCTCCTCCCTCCAGTCCGCATAGCGGCCGCGCGGCCCGCCTGGTGCTTGTGGCTGCGGCTGGCGACTGGCCGCGTACGCGCGGCCGGAGCTGGAACTGGGGGCCGCGGCCTGGCTGCGGCTGGGGCCGCCGCGCCACTCGGAGGCCCGCAGCGCGGCCGCGGCCGCCGCGAGACTACGCGCCACGGACGCGGAGCCCGGCCCGCGGCCGCTGCTTGTGGCCGGAGCTGCGGCCGAGGCTGGCGCGGCGTGCGCGTCGGCGTCGGCGTCGGCGTCGTGCGGGTGCGTCACCATGTTGCCGAATGGCGCGTTAGGCCCTCCTCGTCCGCGCGGTCCGTTCGAGTGGGCTAACCACGCAAAAGAAGCGAGTGAGGCGTGGGCGTGTGGCTTCAGCGGTTGGCCGAGGCGATGGCAGGAGACTTGCTGCGCGTGGCTGTTTCTTTCAGAAGTGAAATCGTTGCGCCGGGGGCGAGGCGTTAGGCTCTGGGCGGCATGCGGCGTTCGGCGTTCGGCACTTTAGGGCGTTGGTGGTTGCCCCCGGGCGTCTGGGCGGCTTCCCCAGGGGCGAGAGGGGTCGGGCTTACCAGGAGTATACTTGGTTTTTGTATGGATAGGGGGAGAGGGGCGGGGGCGTCGCGCTCGCCCTTTCTCTGGGAATTCTGTCTGCCTCTGTTAAGTAGGAGTGAGCAGCCCGAAACCGGGGCCCAAAACCCGGGCGGCCATCTTAAAACGGGGTTCGCAAACGCGTAAATCGGAGTGCCAAGCCAACCCAAGCCGAGGCTGCGCGCGCACTAAATCGAGGGCTGGCGTCGTTTTTATTCGGCCCGCGTGAGCTTCCGCTTCTGAGCGCTCAAGTTTCCGTAGCCCACGTCACCTTGGCCTCGTTTTGGTATGGGGTCCCGCCGCAAAGCAAGCGCGCACTCACTTCAACGTGGGGCGCGATGTGCCGCTCGCACTTCAAGGCGTGACAAGCTCGCAGAATACCCGCGACCCCGCCAAGCCGCGCTAAGCGAGCGCAAAAGCGCGTGTTCTGCTCGAGATAGCACGCCTAAGCGTCATCGGACGAGTCGCAACTTAAGCTTAGTGTGTGTGTGCGCGCAAAGGTTGATTAACGTGCGGAATGCAGCAGCCCAACCCGATGCCTCGAGCCCGCTCATGGGATGTGGACGGCGCCGAAGCGCAGCTCAAGACGTGGGAGCGCCGGCCGGCCAGCCCCGTACAGTAAAGAGCCCACGGCACACACCGCGCTCCATTCTCCACAACCAACCAGCTCGCGCTATCGCTCGGCCGTACTAAAAGAGTGGGGTCCACGCCAGGCGTGTCAAGAAAACGTAAGCGCTGGGCTGGTTGTGGTCGCCATGTGCACGGAAGTTGTGGCCTCGTTGTCGAGGCGTTCATGCAGCATGGCGGCACAGTGCCAGGGGCGTGGGGATGCCTCGCCCAAAGCAAGGCGCAAAGAGGGGTTCGCTCGGCAGATCAGCGTGCGTGGCGGTGTGTCCGCCGAGGGCGTGCTATTTTACTCCTATTTACTGCTGGGGCGTGTCTGCCGAGGGCGTGCTATTTGACTCCTATTTACTGCTGGGGCGGAGTTTAAGGAGACCTGGGAGAGCCAGCGTGCGTGGTAAAAAGGAGTCCATGAAGTGGTAAATCGCAGCACAAAACCTCTTGCGTTTTTACCCACCTCCACGTTTTTACACGAGCGGCAAGCCTCCGCGAATAGGAAAACCTGTCGAACAGCATGCTTCGATCGTAGAGTTGGAACACTAGGGAACTGTTGGCTACGACAACAAACGGCATAATCCTGAGATCTGTCATGTCGATTTATTTTTCGGAAAGCTCCCATAACAGAGCTCGCACAGTTTCGCTTTCAAACGACATGCAAATTTGCGCAAGGGGTAGGGCTGTTGGTTTGAAAGATAGGTGCCACTCATTGGCTGGGAAATCGCCCTCTCTAATATAAAAGCAAAGACGACAGAACATCGCCCTCTCGCAGGTGGAATCAGTCGGGCCCTCGCCCGATTTAGCCTGCCGAATCGCCCTTCCCTTTGCAACCATTAAGCCTTCTTCCGTAACTCCGGCCCCGTCTTGGAAAGCTAGATCTGGTGTGCGAACGACCCTCAGCCCAGTCGACTGTGCGCGTTCAGTTGGGATGGCGCAACAGCCCATAGCAATTCAAGCGCAGGCTGCTTCTGTGAGGTCACATTGAGAAAAGTGCACTCGGCCCGTCTGCCAAGCGGCTGGCACGTGCCTGCCCATCGCAGCGCGAAATGGGAGGGTAGGGTTAGACTTACGGCCGAAATCCCCATTTTAAGCGCCCTTTGTTTAAAGAACCGCCGCAGCTTCTCGCACAAGTTAACGCCCACCTCGTACCAGTGTATAAGGGTTAATTTGCGGGATTTAGGTGAGACAAATGGGACGAGCTGCCGTACAGCTACAACGCGCCGCACAACCAGCCATACGCGAAATGCTCACAGTCCGAGCCAACCCAGGCACCTAAACGCCCGCTGGTGCTTTCGTGCATCCTTGAACATCTGCGGCTCGGAATTCGCAACAGCCTCGTCCTCAAGTCCGATTTTTTACAGTTTCTATCGCTTCCTGTTTCGGGTTGAAGCTTTTCCGAACGAAACCAGTAGCAGGAGAACTACACGTAGCGTCGCGATGCCTGGAGCGGCGCAGGTGGTCGGGCCCACACCGAGCTGGCACTGCATTGCATTCTGTGTGTGGCAAACTTTGGCTTTGGGGCCGCGCGGCATAACAGAGGAGAACAACCGGGGCATCCGCAGCACAGCATAGCACGGGTCGGCTGTTGCGGGGCTTCTCGCTCGCGCTGATCCGACCGCCCTCGCTTGGCCCCTCCAAGGTCCACGCGTTAGCGCTCGCCCGCGGTGCTTGGCGCACGCACGCTCCGGGCTGTACACGGCTCGCAGGCGGTTCAGCTGTGACGCCACTTTCCACTCAAGACTCGCTAGGCAACAGTGTTGTTCGCTCAATGAATACTGCTGGCTCACAGCAACGGTTGTGGCCACGTACTACATACGTCTACTCGCCTCCGCGAGAGAACAGGGCCTCTACCGGATCAGCGCAGTTTACTCACAACGGAAACGAGACCGGCGCCACTGATGCCTACAACGTGGCTGCCCAAAGAGTTTGCAGCGTGAGTCTCGCGCCCAAGCCGTCACGTCGACGCTCCACGAAGCCACGGGGCTCTGGGATGTTAAACCGCTCGCGTTGCTGACGAAGATCGTCAGCTCTGGAATGCCAGCGAGCGAGCGTTGGCGTGATGACGGTGCTGGCTCCACCACGGAGCTGAACTGGGCGTGCATCCGACAGGAATTTGTGGTGAAGATCGCGGCCCACAGCCAGTCAGAACGCCTTGCGGGGTTTTAGCGTTGGAGTTCGGTCGCCTTCATTGCGGATACGCAAGAGACACGCGCGGTGGGCCGTTCCAGAACGACGCGCGGCATTGTTGCCAGCGGCTGCTGCATGAAGCAGGCTGTTCAAGGGGAGCATGCCAAATGACGGTTCTCAAGAACTTAGGATATTGAAGCCAAGATAATTTGGCATATGACCGGTCATGGGTACATGCGCTGTGGAGGGTTTCGCTGCACTGAAACGCTGATCTGGTGCTAAAAACACGCGTTCCCCGATCTGGAACAGGGATGCGCCCACTTTCTGCGCACTCCGATCAACGCCGCCGAATCACTCCTCTTTATGGTGGCGGGTCCGCGCCACGCCCCGGTTTACCCGTTCAAATGGGGACCCGCGGCGGAGAAAATACCGTTTTCGGGCTTTCACCTCAACACCAATTTGGCGGGCGGCGCCAACGGGTGGAGACTGCTTTTGGCGGCGTGAAATTCGCCGGGTATCGTGGATCGAAACTTGGTAGAGCCCAACTGGACACGGGGTGTTCTCGCGCCTCTATCGTCGGTGTTTGGATGCTGCGGAGGAACGAGCATGCTTGCGCAGTCCCTTGCCCTGTGCTGTTTGGTAGACCCTGATCACTGGCTGGATAAGTGCGCACCCCGGTGGATACTACTGGAAATTTTACACCAGCGTAGTTGGAGTTTTCGATACCCGGGGGGGGGGCCTCGGGTAAGCAAGTGCCTTCAGCTGAGGGGTGGAGAAACAAGTGCCTCCAGCTTATCGTGCTCGCGACAGCTTGGCATGCGTTTGCGTCCCGATGCATAGTGGTCGGGGTGAAAGCTTTTATCGACGGGATTCGACGGCCGATGCGATTGGGTAGTAGGCTCTTTTCTCCGCGGCGACAGATGCGTGTGAGTCACCGCCCCGACATACGGAAGCAGAATGCTAGGTCCATACACCGCCATCGGTACGGCAAGCTGGTCGCGTGTAGAGCACTACACAGGGCACTGCACGCGTCAGGCCGGAGTAGCAACGGGTATGCACGACAGGCAGTCGGGGGAGTTTAGCGCAATGGGCCCGTTAGAGTGTAAACGCGAGGTAAGCGTCGGCTCTTTTGGGCGCCCGAGTTGCGGAACTGGGCAATGTGCACTCCCTGCTCGCTCGGAAGCGCGGCCAGGCGCAATTTGGGCAACTTGCCCAATCGTATTTTGGGAAGCATCATTTCGGAAAACAGCATTTGGGGAAAAGCAACGGAGTAGCCTGCAGATGCGTGGTGGTTCGCACTCGCTGACGGGATTTCTACTGTGGGCCAAAGGGGAGCTTCATGGTTGCCTCCCCGGTCGGTAAATCGGCACCATCGGCCTTCTTGCCATCTACGCTTTGTAAAATGGCTCCCACTCGGACGCTGAGCTTCGAAATGTGTGGGTGCTGACCAATCAGACTCGTTTTCTCGTTTTTTTTGTCGCGCCAACCCACCAATGACAGCGGGTTTACAAGTCCTACATAAGGCTGCAATTCGTCGTGCGTCTTGCCCCCTTTTCTTTCCCAGGAACGAGACAGCGGCACGAGGACAGCGGCACAGACGTCTCCACTCCCGCAGCCCTTGTTTCACAGAGCCGTACATGTAACGCCTCCGTCAGCGCCTCCGTCAGCGCCTCCGTCAGCGCCTCCCGCTGCCCCACCTTCACCGGCCTCGCACCCGCACACCTTCCGCCTTCCCCGCCATGTTCAAAATCGTTTTTTTTTTTTCGTCGCTCAAATCACGGGTCAACCCGCTTTGCCACCCCGATTTACCCACTTGCGGCACCCTCATTTACCGCCCTCCATCCGCCGCGTGTGAACTCGATGTTAACACCTCCCGTTCTCTTCCCGTCGCGGGCTAGGGGGAGCTCCTACAGCCCATCCCCCCGAGACAGGACGCGCCGCATCAGACACACGCGCGTACAAGCCGCCAATCTCGAGCCAAAGAGCTCGAAAGGCGCCGGCCACGCGGCCACAACGCGTTCTCCCGCGCTCACCAGCAGCTCCAGCCTTCGCCACCTTAGGCCAGAGCACACACGCACAGAGAGCCGCCTCGAGGCGCAGCACAAGCCTCTCCGCAGTTGGTCCTTCCCGCGTCACGACCAACGAGCAGCTCCGACCGCCATGGACCGCCGCCGCAGAGAAGCACAGGCGTCGCCGCCAGTGTCCGTGCTGGCGTCCGCGGCGTCGCTGCAGCGCCACACGCACGAGGCGGCCGAGCAGCGCCAGCAGCAGCAGCAGCAACAGCAGCAGCGCGGCCGATTCGTCGACCTCTTGACGGACGACCTGCCCTTCCCGGACGCCGGGGCGTGCGCTGAAGCCTTCCACCACCACCATGGCCACTACCGACACGCGGCGGCGTCGACGCACGCGCACCCGTACGCGTACGCGTCGCACGGCGAGCCGCAGCCGGCCACGCGCTACCGTCACGGGGCCGCCCGCGAGCAGCGCTCGCTCGAGCTGGCCAACGAGGCCATGAGCCACTTTGTGCCCTCGCGTCGCCGTCACGCGAGCGCCACGTCGGCCACGCAGGACGCGTCGTCGTCGTCTTCGCCCGATCCGGGCTCCGGGTCGTCGCCAGACTCGGCCGAGACCGCGGCGGGCACCACGGGCACGAGCAACAGTCGCTCGTCCTCGGAGCACTCGGCCGAGGAAGAGACCAAGCGGCCCGTGCCGCCCGCAGCAGCCTCCCGCGGCGTCCAAGACGCCGTAGACGCCCAGGCCAGCGCCCCCAAGAGCAAAGCCAAGACCAAGGCCACTGCGGGCTCGACGGTGGCGGCCGACGAGGCGTCAGAGGCCGCGGAGAAGCCCAAGAAGCGCGTGCGGTACCTGCGCGACACGGACCGCCGCAACATCATCAAGCGCATCGACAATGGCGAGAAGCAGGCGGCGCTGGCGCGCGAGTTCGGCGTCACGCGCGCCGCCATCTGCCACATCAAGAAGAACCGCGAGGAGATCCTCGCGCGCTACAACCTGCTGGTCAAGTCTGCGCAGGAAATGTGCGTCTAGTGCCTCCAAGATGCCCCCGAATGGCCTGTGGGATGTCACGCCAAGGCCCGCGACTGACGCACTGTGTGTGGCTGTAGGGATCGCGCCGAGTGCTTCACCATGCCGCCGGGCGTGGAGCTCATGGTGCACGAGATCGGCAGCCAGGCCGTGCTGCTGCTGCTCACGACGCTGCGCGACATGCGCTCGAGCCCCGCGACCTTCCGTCGCGCCGCCGCACGCCTCATCATGTACGTGGCCTTGACGTCACCTGCTTCCACGCCTCGATTCGCTCACGTTTGTGCTGGCCTTGAGGCCTGTGGAGTAGGATCCTGCTGGAGGAAGCGCTGGCCATCTTGGGCACGCAGCCCGTGGAGGTGCTGACGGACACGGGCCACGTGTGCGCCGGGCTGGAGCGGCGTCACGCCTTCTGCAGCATCGCCGTCGGCGCCGAGGGCTACCCCTTCGTGGTGCTCTTCGACCAGCTGGAGCCGCACAACGCGCACGGGTCCATCGACGTGGCCATGGCCACGGACGCGCGCGGGCGCCAGACGTGGCGGCTGGACCACATGGACCTGCCGGCCGACGTGACGGACTACAAGCTGCTGCTCTTCAGCTCGACGTGCGCCACGGGCGGCGCCATGTGCAAGGCCATCGAGACGCTCGTGAGCGTGGGCGTGGCCCAGGCCAACATCTCGCTCGTGCTCATCCTGTGCGCCGCCGACGGGCTGCTGGCCATCTGCGACCGCTTCCCGCGCGTCAAGCTCATCGTGGCGGCCATCGACGGCAAGGTGGACGTGCACTCGCACACCATCGTGCCCGGGCTCGGCGACTTTGTCTCGCGCTACAACGGCGACTGAGGCCCCGGACCAGCCACACACGGGGCCACTGGCATAACTAGTATCACGTCTCCGTCCGAGCGAGCGCCTGGCGGGCCTCGCCGGTCTGTATGTCTGCTCTGCGGCGCCGCGCCAGCCACGCCAAGCGGGCCCGGAAGCGCCGAAGTGTGCGGATGTTGGCGACTCGTTAATGCGCGTGCAATACAGAGCAGGGTTATACGAGACGCGCGGCGCGGGCCGCAACACGCTGCGCCTGGAGTATCTGCTTCCGCGTGCCGCAGGGCGGAGCCACGGGCAGAGAGAAGAAGCCTTCACTACGTCGCATGGGAGTCGCATGGCAGGAGATTCCTTCCATGCCGCGCGTTTGGTGTCGGAGGGTACGGGATACGACCCCGTACCCTTTGGGCTGACTTTGCGCTACTTGGTTACGGGGCTCAAGGGTTACCTTTGTACCCATGGGCTCGACAAGATTCGGTTTGGGGGTGAGGTTAATTACACGAGGGGTCGGTCATTCGACCACGCTTTATACCAAGGGTGCAGGTGGAGATTTAGTGACGACTTCACCTGCTGCCTCAGCCCGAGCAACACACATCTGCATATACTCACTGCGTAGCGTTTGGCTGGACAGTGACGAAGACGTAGCCATACGGAGAGAACCCTGCCGTTTGGTGCTCCCACAAGATGCTGGTCTGACATCATTCATCTCCGTTGGCGCCTTGGGGCAAGCCTGAAGGTTGTCGTGCCACGACGTCCTGTTACCAGACCCTGGCCGCCACTCCTTTGCTGGCGTTTTTCCATCTCCTTCCAGACCAGAGGCTCGCTCCGAAGCGGTACGAAGGAGTCGCATCGCTTGTCGTGCAGTCCTGGAGAATCCAGAGATGACGCACGCTACGGAGGTGACTCACTGGATGGTGTGGCAGCGAAATCTTGGCACGTGCCGAAAACTCACGGTCCGTGCGGCGAGAATGGCGAACGAGATCCGCGGCCAGATCCGGTATGGTACGGGGTTCTGCTTTCGAATTGATATGCATCCTATCCACGGCTCGAATCGGCCTGGGGGGTGCTAATGTCGCGAAGACCGTGCGCTTCGACGGCTTGCTCAGGAACTGATGCTTTGGACGCGCCCAGACTCGATACAATCGCTAGTGCTGCAGTAGCCAGGAGATTCAGGAGCGTTGGCCGTCTGCAACCTCGCGTGGGCCGCTCAAACGCACAGCAAATTTGGATCCATGGCATTGGTTGGTTGTGCAGCTTGCGCCACCGTGACGGGGTCCACAGCGCGAAGGCGTGCCGTCTCTCGGTCGCACGAGCCGTTCTCCAGTTCGCGTGGTGCGGCAGGTGAGGGATTAAGAAAACCGTTGGGCTCATCAAGTCTCAAAGGTCTCAATCGACGAAGGTCTCAGTAGGACAAAGGTTGTTTCGCTACCTTTGCTTCAACATGATGTGATTTATGACAGGTTATGTATTGTTGGAGTTCGATTGTCCCTGAAGCGAACCACGCGGCGTAGACAGACACGCGCCAGTTGCATGGCGTTGAACCGGTAAACAGCGCGTCCTCCCCAATCTGGCCGGTGGCTCGTGTGCTAGCCGCTCTGCATGCAGCAACCGACCTGCAAGGCGGTCATGAATATGGTCGCGACAAGACCAGATGGCGGAAAGAACGACCTCGGTGATTCCCAGCCCACTCCTGCGCGCTGGACCCACCGCGCTGGTCTTGTGGCTACTCGCCTCCAGTTTTGCTGGTGGCCAGTTACGCGTGCGTAAGTCCTCGCGCAGCGCACCTGCATGGCGTAACGGCATCCCAGCCGCACGTCTGTATCCGATCTCCTGCACCCCAGCCAGACGCAATGTGCCCGAAACAAGCCGAAGGCTTGAGCTCTTCGATGCGGTCGCGGTGTGCGCGTGTGCCACTGCAACCCGGCAGACGAGATTGGTGCTCATCCGGGCCTCGTTTGAAGCGCTATAGCCTCGGACTCCGAGGGAAAAGGGCCAGGACTTGCCCAAGAAGAGCTCGGTGGTTTCTAGCGCGTTGGGGGAGCGCCAGGGCGGTCGAGACGCACGTGCTTCTAGCGTAAGGACGACTCCAGTCGTCGCCGCAGTGCGAATAATTGGGTCCAACCGCTGCTCCTTGCTCACGCGCGCTAGCTTTCCATTACGCGGCGCGGACTGCGCTTTACCCGCCTCTGTTTAACGTGCTGCGCGGCAAATCTGTGCCGCCAATGCGCCAAGTTCCTGCCACAAGTGGCATGTTGGTCACGCGAAGCGCTCCGCGTTTGTGAGCTCCGCCTGCAACGCGTGTTACGCTGACCCCTGCGTCTCCGTTCGCCACGCGGATGCACCAGCACGCACGTCGGCCGGTGACGAAAGTCCGGCCTGGCGCCGAGAATCCTGTCGAGGAAGGCTAGCAAGAGACGCGTCTTGGACACGAAACACCGCGCATCTCCGACCACGACGGCTGTGCGTGGGCCATTGGTGGCAGTGGGCCGGTGACGCACGAAAAGGGAGGAGGACGTGGCGCGTGGCTTTGCCTCTTCCGCCGCACGGCTGAGTCACCGCTGGCACCCGCACCTCTCCGAGGTCTCCGCTGCCGGTGGTTCCATATTCACACGCAGATCAATACGACTCCCTGTGGAACAGCATGGCATGCAGTTCCCACAGGTTATCAAGCGCTGCGACCTGGTCAGCAGCGAATGGCGCCAACGGCTCGGATTTGTTCTGCTTGGGACGATCTTGAAGCCATGTTGGCGGGGTAGATACGCGCCAAACGCCGTTTTTGCGCGGCGCGTGTCGTTGCGCCGGTGTGTACACGTTGCACTTGCAGTGGTTAAGCTTTTGGACTGGTCGACAACCGCGTCGCCCACAGCGCCGAGGCGGCCTCGACCAGAACACACAGAACAGCACGAAGGCTTCGTGGTGAGTGCCGTACAACCGCCTTGAGCGCGGCCAGCGACGTCGCCGACCACAGGCTGCACATTCCTCAGGGCAGTTGGAGAAATAAATAGCGTGGTGATGCCAAGGACGTTTAGCGGCGTGACGAGCCTAGACTAGGTAGGTCCCCATGCAGGAAGTGACGCGCCCGGCTGACGTGATCAGGTTGAGCCTGGCCTCGGGCTCCACGCTACACTAGGCGGCAGCCGGACGTGGCTAGCTCAGGACAGCACGGCTTGGCGTGCAGGAGGCCTGCGACCCCGCGGCCTGGGTCTGCGAAACGCCACCCAACGGCAGCGCAACGCGCGCAGGGGGCTTTATATACCGACGGAAGGCTGCGGAAGAACGAGCAGCACAGACGCGCTCGCCGCGCATGAGATCGCTCGCGTGCGGGACAGGGCGGCGCGCCGCGCCCCTTTCCCATATTTGTTCAGCCTCGATAAACAAACGGCCAGGAGAATAACCTCATTGGCTCGGGCGAAAATGCAGGCGGGATTTCGCGCTAGGAACCCTACCTTCGATTGCGTCCTGTCGCCCGGGCGCTGGGACTTTTTGCCCATCGCCCGTCTGACGTCCGCCCAGCACTGCTGGCCCGTTGTTCTCGAAGGAAGGGCACGCCAGTCCCGAGCGTGATGGCTGACGCCTGGTTGGCTCGCTCCAAAGAACCCGCAGCGAGTCCGGCCGCAACGCCACGCGCCCGTCGTCGTGGAACAACCAGCCTCTGTGTCCTGATCTTCCGTCCAGGGTTAGGCAACCTAAGCAAGATTCAACTCCTTATTACACCCCGATTTACCCCATCGCGCAGAACGGACCACGGGCTGTTTCGGGCCCAAACTCTCCTGTCCGCTATGGGCGGCGCCTATACAAGCTGCAGACCACTGCAGGCTTGGCGACGAGCGGTGGCTCTGCCGGCAGCAGCAGTCGAACCCACAGCCCCAAACGTGGGCTGCTCGCTGAGGCAATCCTCTGTGCGCAAATCGCCGGGCGTGTGTTGGTCTCCCAAGTCGCAGCACAAGCGGTGTCCTGTATCGCTCGCTGTCTCTCCACGAACTTCGATACGTCACGACAGGCTGTTTCGGTGAATTTTGCACCAGTAGCGCCCGCGATACGCTGCGCTTCACCCGCCGCTGTGCCCGCCGGATGCTCGGCTGTTGTCGTCCTCGACAATCCGAATGTCGTTTAGCCTGCAAGTAGCGAGGAACAGCAGAGTTTCGCGTTAACCTGGCAATGTGGAGCCCCATTTCGCGCTGCTTCGGGCCTTGCAGATCAGCCATCGCAGCATTGGAAGCCGAACTGGCTCAGAAAAGGCGTGCTGTGGCAATGACCCTGCTCTGCGGAGCACGGCAACTCGGAGGAATGGGCTCAGGAGAGCCAAGGTAAACACTGCTTAGGTTTGCTTAGCGCTGTGGCGTGGGACGTGTATTCCCGGGCTCGCAGCTTTCAACGTGCAAGTCATGGCCAAAAGTGACGGTAGTGATGAAATTTAAAAGAGATTTGCCACAATATTTGCAGTGGTGTCTGGCCATCGTACATTTGCGCTAAACAGCGCTGCTTTGGCTCGACGCGCTTCAACTAGCGCGCCTGGGCGTCTGAGCCGCGAGAGCCACCAATCCCGCCGCTGACAGAGACCGGTGCGCGACCGGAGGCACCTCCGCTCTTCGAGTATCTTGTTTTTGCATGCCCGGCTAGTGCCGCCCGCGTCCGCTGCAGGCGGGACGCCCAAAACAGGCCGCACCCTCTTTTACCATTCTGGGCCCCTCCGGTGCGCGGGCCGGTTTGGTTTATCTCAATTTGACGGAAAGAGCCTTCCTCTTTTCTCATCGCGGCTAGGGCCCGCTTCCCACCCCTTCCCCTTCCAAAAAAAGATAGCAAAAGTATACACGCCCCCCCCCTGTCGCCCCACCCGGTCGGGTCTTGTTCCACCCAAAGGTCAAAGGAGCGCATTTGCGAATCGGAGCTCGAGCCCCAAAGCCAAGAGCTACAGCCCGAGACCAAGCAGCCAAGAAGCAGCCACGAAGCGCCACCTCCGCGCGCTCTTCCCGCCTCGCTCGCCGGCTCCAGCCCTCGCCACGCGCGCCATGATGCGCCCCCGCGACGACGCGCCCGTGGGCCGCTCGGCGCCCGCGACTTTGGCGCCGTTCCGCGCTCTGGGCGACGTCTGGCCGCTGGAAGAGCCGCGCACACGAGGCGCCACGTTCGAGGCCGGGCCGCGCTTTGCGCCGTCGCTGGCGCTCCTGCAGCAGCAGCAGAGCGAGCAGCAGCGCGTGCAGCGGCTCGGCGCCCGCGCGGCGAGCGCAACCAGCAGCTACCGCCACCGACGTCGCCACTGCGAGCTGCACGAGGCGCAAGACGAGCGCGTGAGGCGCAAGCGACGCCCAGTGGAGCTCGACGGCGGCCGCTGGGGCGACGACTGGATGGAGCGGAGCGCGGTGCCCCACGTGCCGCACTACTACGACACGCAGCAGCGGATGCAGCGGCTGGGCGGCCAGTTGGGCGGCCAGCGCCGCGACGACGCGCACGCGCCGGCCATGCAGTCGTTCCCGAGCGCACCGTACGTTGCGTGCGCATCCGCAGCCAGCGGTGGACGCGCCATGCAGAGCCCGCCAGCAGACGGCCGGGCGACGTCGTCGTCGTCCTCGTCCCCCGGCGCGACACAGCGAGCGGCCGGGACGTCCACAGCGTCGGCACAGCCTGCTGCGCCCAAGCCCAAGCGCTCCAGCAGCGCCAGCACCAGTAGCAGCAGCAGTAGCAGCAGCAACGCGCGAGCGAAGGCGACGGCCAAGGCGACGGACGTGGCGGCGGGAGCGCAGCCCAAGAAGCACATGCGGTACCTGCGCGACACGGACCGGCGCAACATCATCAAGCGCATCGACAACGGCGAGAAGCAGGCGGCGCTGGCGCGCGAGTTCGGCGTCACGCGCGCCGCCATCTGCCACATGAAGAAGAACCGGGTCGAGATCCTGGCGCGCTACGAGCTGCTGGTGCGCACGGCGCAGGAGATGGATCTCTCGGAGAACTTTGTGCAGCCGCCGGGCGTGGAGCTCATGGTGCACGAGCTGCGCGCGAGCTCGGTGCTGCTGCTGCTCACGACGCTGCGCGACAGCCGCACGACGGCGCGCCACTTCCGGCGCGCCGCTGGGCGCCTCATGATGATCTTGCTGGAAGAAGCGCTGGGCCTCGTGGCCACGGCGCCCGTGGACGTGATCACGGACACGGGCAGCATCCACCACGGCGTGGAGCGCCAGGCGTCGCTGTGCAGCGTGGGCGTGGGCGCCCAGGGCGTGCCCTTCCTCGCGCTCTTCCGGCAGATGGAGCCCGACGTCCCGCAGGGCCGCATCGACGTCGGGACGCACGTGGACGAGCGAGGACGCGCGGTGTGGCACGTGGAGAGCATGGAGCTGCCGTCCAACATTGGGCAGTTCAAGGTGCTGCTCTTCCTGGCCACGTGCGACTCGGGCGCCGAGGCGTGCAAGGCGCTCGAGGCGCTCGTGAGCGTCGGCGTCCAGCAGGCCAACATCTCGCTCGTGGCCATCACGTGCTCCACGGACGGACTCGTGGCCGTCTGCGACGGCTTCCCGCACGTCAAGATCATCGCGGCCTGCGTGGACGGCAAGGTGGACTTCCAGACGCAGACCACCATCCCCGGGCTCGGAGACTTTGTGGCGCGCTACAACGGCGACTGAGCAAGAACGACGACGGAGCACGAGCACGAGCACGGGAGTGGAGTGGAGTAGTAGGCCGCCTCGGAGAAAGGCGAGGAGGACGAAGGAACTAATTAAGACCCGAACGAAGGAGCTGCCAGGACTGGCTTCTGCCCTGGAGCCGACGCGTGCGCTGCCTGCAGACATCGGCTTTTCGCAGTCCGTGGTGCATTTGGGACTAGCTTGTGTGGCAGTGGAGCGGGCCGAGCGCTTCCGCCCCACGGCGGCGGAAGGGCTCGGCCAACTGCATGCCATCTCGACCCGAGAGTTGTACCGCAGCGAGTGGGAAACGAGGTAGCTGACCAGCGTAGTGTACGTGTGGCTCAGCGCACATTGGACGATCTCGTCGCAGAGTATGGAAAGTCCTACCAATCGCCGATACTTGCGTAGCCTTCTGCGTTTGAGGCCCGGGAGTGGTGCAGACCGCAGAGGGAGTAGCGGGTGCCGTCTTGCTTGATGGCGCGTTCGTTGCAGCACCTTGCGGCACCTGCACCGCAACTCGTTCCGAGTCGACTGCGGGTCTGGCGGTGGAGGGGTCTCCGGCGAAGCTGCAGGAGTCGGTGTCCGGCTGAATGCCTTCGCGAAGCATTGTGGCGGTGGGCACTCCGTAGAAGGTAGCGGCGGCCCGGCCAGGAGGCACCGAGCGGGTTCGTCACTTGGCTTGTGCTTGTGCTGGCGCACGGCAGCTTGATAGGGGGCGCAGGTCGCCAGGTGAGCGTCCACCCGGTCCACGTCGCCGCGCAGGTTAAACGTCTCGGTGCAATGACTGCACGTGATGGCCTCCAGCGTCCTGCCGCACCCGTGGCACAGCTTCCAAGTGACGCTGCAGGCGACGATCGCCATTCAGGACGCTGCGCAGAGGCACAGGCCCCCCCCCATGGTCATTCACGGTCTGGAAATTCTGGAATTTCTGTGGAAATCCCTGTGTGGCCCACATCGATATTGGCGACGTACCGCATTCTACGCCGCATGCGATTGGCTAGAATTCTGTACCATACCAAAAACCAAGAACACGGGCCCTGGTCGGAATTTCTGGAAATTCCAACCAGGGCCTGTGTTCTTGGTTTTTGTAAGCTCAGCCAATGAGAAAATTTAACGTAGGTTTTACGAGAACCAAGTACTGTGATAAGCGCGAAATTCATGCGATAGGTTACTTCCGGATAATTTCCGGATAATGCCGTTACAAAAACCAAGTACACGTCCCCGATAGCCAGGAATTCCGGGATTCCTCGTCATCGGGCCGTGTACTTGGGCTGTGTATCGGCATTATCCGGCCGGATCCGGATTTTTGGCTTGGCCACCTGCACGCTACTTGTTTTTTGGAACGGCAGCCATTCTTTTAATCTTATAGAGAGGTATGACTATAGTGAGTTGTACCCGGTAGCTGGTACAGTCAGCGGTTGGCTGTCGTTCGCCAGTGAAATACGCCGCCTAGACGCCAGTACTTACGCATTTTCCACGGCCATTAAGGTTTGCACCATGCCTCGCTCACGCAACAGCTTCACCACCGCACAACGCCAAGCTATCTGCAGCCACAACAGTAGCAATCCATTCCTCACTCAAGCAGAGCTAGCAGCGTGGGCATACAAGGAGCTGGACTTGGTGAAACCTCCGTCTCAAGCTACAATATCAAAGATCCTAAAGCGCTCATCGACAATTCTCCAAGTGCCACGAGTGCACCAAGAGCGAAAGTAGGAGCGAGGCGTTCGCTACCCGGAGCTGGACCGCGCGCTCGCCGACTGGGTGGCCTGGTGTCAGGAAAAGGGGGTGACCGTAACCGGAGACGCCATCAAGGCAAAAGCTGCCCGTTTCGCCGAGCTGCTCAAAATCAAAGAACCCCTCTCCTGGTCCAACGGATGGCTCCAGAGGTTCAACAACCGCCATGGCTTTTACAGCTTCAAGTCGCATGGAGAGAGTGGCTCGGAAGTGGATATGCCTATCGACAACGTCAAACGGAAGATCAAAGAGTACTAGCTGTGCGACGTCTTCAACATGGACGAAACCGGGCTCTACTACGCGATGCCACCCCACCGGACACTCGCTCGCAAGCGGCTTTTAGGGAAAAAGAAAAACAAAAGGCGAATTACACTCGCTCTCACCTGCAACGCGGATGGCAGTGAACGTCTACCTCCGTTGTTCATCGGTACGTCTAAGAAGCCGCGTGGATTCAAGCAGACAACAGCGGCGGACATGAACTACACCAACAGCTGCAAGGCATGGATGAACCGGTCGCTCTTCCAGGCGTGGCTCACACAGCTCAACACATCCTCCAGAATGCAGCATCGCAAGTGTCTCTTGCTCCTTGATAACGCTCCCGCGCATTGCCCGAGTGACCAAGCATCGCTGACAAATGTGGAGCTTCTCTTTCTGCCGCCAAATACGACCAGCAAGCTACAGCCACTCGACGCAGGTATCATTGCCGCTTTCAAGTGCCGCTACCGCCGCCATCAAATCCAGCATACGACCGACAAGCTGGAGGCTGATGCGTCAATGGATACCAAGAGCGCAAGTAAAATCTACAAGGTAGACGTTCTGCAGGCTCTTCGGTGGTGCATCGAGAGCTGGAACAGCATGCCAGCTAGCACTTTCAGTCGCTGTTGGATCCACACGAGCCTTCTCGAGCATCACACGTGCGAGTACGAAGCCGAGGGACAGGTACACGAAGAGGCAGTTGTTGACGAGCTTGCCGACTTACTCGCACACCTGAAACCTCGTGATGCGATGGCGATCGAGGAGCTATTGAGTCCTGCAGACGAAAACGACATCAGGGAGCACCCCACGGACGAGGACTTCTGTTTTGTGAATGAAGATGCGGCCTTCGATGCAGAGGAACAAGAGGGTGAAGAAGAAGAAGAGGATACACCGCCGCGACAGCTGGACGCGGAGGAGTTGAAGGAACGGCTGAAGTGGGCGAGTAAGATGATCCTAGGCGCCGTCGATTTGGACATTCCTAGCTCTTCAATGCGAGGCCTGCGCACACTCCAGCGTTCCTTCCGTGATCAGTTGGGTCAGTTGCAAGGCCCACGGAAGCAAATGTCGCTTCGGAGCTATTTCGGTTCGGCTTCTGCCTGACAAGCATACTTGGCCGAGAGGGACTTTTAAATATGTAATTACCTCTTCCAATTGAATAATGGGAAAATGATATGACTACATGATTAAAGAGAGGTAGAGGGAATTTTAATAGCTGGTTATATTGAACGGTTCGTCGGGAACGCTTGTCGTATCTATAAAGGGAGTATTCCTTTACAGGATAGTCATGCCAAGAGGTTCATCTGTATTGCTTTTGACGAATAGGTTACGCTCTAGATTTGGTGAGAACATTCGAGATCCGATTCGCCGAACGAGAAAATCGAAAGGCGCATCATTACTTGTGGGGGGCAATTCTGCTACCGTGAAAAAGAGGTAGTTAGGCCAGATACCGGGCGATGAGGCCACGGACGCGTTGAAGGATATCGAGTCGTTACCACGAGGGATACACCGCGGGTCGTACCACTGAACACGGTAGAATCGAGTGCCGCGAATCCGATGGTGGCCGTAAATTCTAACGAGATAGCAGCTTCGGGGTGCCGCGAGTAAACCCCAGGGTATCACGGCCAATAAAGCCCAACAATAAGTCCCTCTTCATTTTCTTGTCCCTGCCCTGGCACCGCTTGTGCTTTATGTCACGGTGGATCGTGATGCGTGCTCGACTAGCAGGCGTGGCGGCCCTGCGGGAGGCGCATCACGCGGTCGCGTGGACCCCTCAGGACTCAGATACCGGAGCAGAGAAAGACCCATTTGGGTTCGGAGTGCCACGACCGCCTCAGACCGCGGTGGCCTGGTGATGGCGCTAGACGGAGGTCAAGCGCGGGGCTACAGGACAAGGAGAGACCAAGGGCGATCGGTAGGCTTAGTGGAGACAAGTGCATGTGTAGGTGACGGCGCAGGATAGCTGCCGGTCTGGAGTTCCCCACGACTCAGTCGTGAAATCACCTCAAGAATATCAAGCGGTTTTTGGTTTGGTTAACATATTGTGAGCGTCTGCAGGGGCGTCTAAAAGAGCTTCAAGAAGTACTCGATCCTCCCGTTCAAGGAGATGCCGCGACAATTAGGGCGATGAAACACAGCTGAGTAAAATATACTGGCAGGGCGCGGCTGGCGAGGCCTGTCAGTCTCCGACAGGCTTACTATAGGGGATCCAAGGGACGACTAGCGCGTGGATGGAACTACAACACCTCGGACGCATCGCAAGGTCCCATCTGGGATCATCATGATGGCATCACAGTCTCCGGGTGCCCTCTGCGGAGGTACCTAGGTCAACGCCCGGTTGCGGCTCCGGGGCCGCAGTGCGTAACCATTCCCAGGTGCACCGTGCGCTCTTCCTCGTTCATCACGTCGAGGCGCATCGACAGAACCTCCAGAGCAACGCGTCAGCACGAACGCCTTTCACCATGACACACAAACGGTAGATGACAGCGTCCGTGACGGCCGTGATGAGGTAGGGGGCATATAGAGCGCGTTTAAAACTTGCGCATGCGGTTTTTCTAGTTGCTGGAAACACCTTTCAAAATGGAGCGTATCCGATAGTCCAGGTCGGCGACAAACGGCGGCACGCCAGTGGGCGCAAGGGTATGCGCATTATATGCGAATTCCGCGAGAAGCACATGTACTAAATTTAGTATGGACCAATCGGCATGGTGCGGCGAGACGTAGCGGCGAGCGCATTCAACTAACAACTTGGTGGTGACCTCGGCTTAGCTGTCCGTGGACGGTTTGAACGCTGTGTTGATAATATCGTACAGTACTCGGAGGGCTTCGACATGTCGGTGCTCGAGCTGCCAGCAGGGCAAGCCAACAGCCGATACCGACAACGGCCGGAGCAGGAGGCAGTGAGCCAGGACGGTGTGATGCAGGCGATGGCCAAGGGCGACATGGAGACAGTGAAGCAGGCGACGGGCAAGGGCGACGCGGAGCAAGATGTGTGGGCGACGGGCAAGAGCGACGCAGGGTCAAGGAGATAGCGGTGGCAGGGAGGCACAAGGGGGCATCCAGGACTAGGGTGCAGGAGTCACGCCGGACGAGTCGGGCCCGGTGTCCGGTGGCGCTAGCCGTGGCTCATGGCCACACCGTAGCACGACTCCGCGAGGTAGTTGAAGCTGCGACCGCAGAAGATCGCCGGAGAGAGGACGTGGCTGGCGATAGCGGCAACGGAGACCAGGGGCGGCGGGGCGACGACGGGATGGAAGCCGTCGGCCGCGGAG
>JAADYJ010000295.1:0-26634 GCA_023338205.1 Halophytophthora polymorphica
CCAATCTGCTCTGTTATGCGTCTTGTAGGTCCGTACCGACATACCGACGCGAACTTCAAGCTGAGGCTGGTGCTGAGACCGCTTTTCGGGGTGGTGTTTGTAAGCATGGGAGCTAGACCACAGCAAAACACGCTTGCAAGTTCAACCCGCGTTGACCGACCTGTTGTCGCCGTGCGTCTTTATTTCGGCAGTTGCGAGTTTCACTTTGGCGTTTCGGGTGGCTACATCCCGAAATGCCGGATTTAATATTTTGGGGCGCCTCTTGCCGCATAGAGGCGCCTGGTGGCCCTTTTCTCCCCTCCGCGGGCAACAAAAACCTCGGGCTTCCCGTGGTCCCTGGCGAGAAGGACCGCATCGGACTACACTGGTGCGGGACTGACAGAATCCGACAGCTGTCCAGCAGTGGTGGCACGCCCTTTGAGCGCGGCTCTCGGCGCCGTCTGCGAGACCTGCCCTGCGCAAATGACGCCCAGTTCGGCCTCCTCCACTCCCTTGCCACCCCCTTCACCTTCCTTTCCAGCTCGCGCAGGTTCCTGACGCCTCCGTCTGGTCGGCCTCATCCGTTTGGTCAGCCACATGGCTACGACGGGACTCGCTCCCCCCACCCCGGGCTTCCTCGTGGTCCGTAAACCCGGGGGTTGCCGTTCCAGCTTCCCCCGAGGTTTTTCCCGCCTGGCCTCCAGAACCGCACGCTTTGGCGGCCACCGAGTGCGGACTCGGTACCAAGCCAAGGGCAAGTGAGTTTCCGAGCCACACGCGGTTCGAAGCCGGAAGCAACAAGCAAAGCCAAGCGCCTCAGTTGGTGTGTGCGTCTCGGCTGGGCTGCTGCGGAGCGGGGCGACTGCAGGCGGGCCGTGCAAGCCCAAGCGAAGGGCGGAGACCGAGGCGGGCGCGTGGGCGCGGGAACGGAGCGAGTGCGGCAAGATGCGGCGCGGCGGTGGCACGCGCAAGGAGCGCCTGCTGCGCGCCAAGCTCAAGAAGAAGATGCAGGACGAGGAGAACTCGCCCAACGGCGCAGCGGCCGTGACGTTCGAGGACATTTTGCAGATGTCGGACCTGTCGGAGCAGTCGCTGCTGGAGAACCTGCGCCGGCGCTACGAGCACGAGCTCATCTACACGTACGTGGGCCCGATCTTGATCGCCATTAACCCGTATAAGCAGCTAGACGCGTACAGCGAGCGCAAGATGACCGAGTACTACGGCAAGGCCATGGGCATGCTTCCCCCGCACGTCTTCGCGCTGGCGGACCACGCCTACACGCAGCTCATCCAGGGCGGCGCGCTGGACCCGCAGAACCAGAGTATCATCATCAGCGGCGAGAGCGGCTCGGGGAAGACGGAGACCACCAAGATCATCATGCAGTACCTGGCGCGCGCCACGAGCTACCGCAAGACGCCGCAGGAGGGCGGCGAGGGCCACATGGTGCAGCCCGCGCCCGTGGCTCGCGGCGACTCGGGCGCCGTCATGTCGGGCACGCTGGGCAAGCTGGAGGAGCGCGTGCTCGAGTCCAACCCGCTGCTCGAGTCTTTTGGCAACGCCAAGACGCTGCGCAACGACAACTCGAGTCGCTTCGGTAAGTTCATCGAGATCCAGTTCAACCACCATGGCAAGATCGTGGGCGCGCAGATCCTTAACTTCCTGCTGGAGAAGACGCGCATCGTGTCGCAGAGCCAAGGAGAGCGCAACTACCACATCTTCTACCAGGTACGTACGCTGCTCGCGCGCACAAGGGTCGTTGCTTTCTACCTGCAATCCTCATGCTGACTGTTGTTGCCGTTGCAATTGCCATTGGGTCGCGTGTGTTATTCATGTGGCGTCTTGCAGCTTTTGGCGGGTGCGGACAATGCGCTCCGTGAGCGACTGCAGCTTCAGACGCCCTACGACTACGAGTATCTCCGCAAGAGCGAGTGCTTTAACATCAACTCTTGGTACGGAGCACGTTGCATTGGGTCCTGCTGTGCTTGCTGGCTTTGTATGCAGCGCGCAAAGTACTGTGGGACGGGACTGGGGTTTTTGATCTGACACGTGGAACTGTTGTGTGCAATCTCTTTCCTGGCGGTGGCTTGCAGTGACGATGCGAAGGAGTTCCTGACGACCAGGCACTGCATGTCGACGATTGGAATTGACGAGACGCAGCAGGACTTAGTGTTCGAGCTGCTGGCGGCAGTGCTGAACCTGGGCAACCTGGAGTTCGGCATGGAGAACGACACGTGCGTGCCCGTGGGGGACGACTCGGAGAATGGGATGAAGCTGGTGGCTTCGCTGCTTCAGGTCACCGAGGACGCGCTGAAGCAGGCTCTGCTGACGCGGCAGCTCTACGTTGGCGGCAATCTCATTGTGCAGCAGCAGAGCTCGGACCAGGTTCGTGACAAGCGGGACGCGCTGGCCAAGGGCATCTACTCGTCGCTGTTCCTGTGGCTGGTGTCGGAGCTGAATCGCACGATCTCTCGCTCGCAAGACCGGTGGGGCTTCATCGGTGTGTTGGATATCTACGGCTTCGAGAAGTTTGACTGGAACACCTTCGAGCAGTTGTGCATCAACTACGCGAACGAGAAGCTGCAGCGCCACTTCAACCAGCACATGCTGGAGGTGGAGCAGGACGAATACGCAAAGGAAGGCATCGACTGGAAGCACATCGACTTCGAGGACAACCAACAGTGCCTGGATTTGATTGAGAGCAAGGTAAACGGCAAGCCGGGCATCTTTATCTCGCTGGACGACAACTGGCGGCTCAAGGGAGAGGAGGCCAACAAGAAGTTCGTCTCGAATCTGCACGCGTCGTTCGGACGGGCGGCAGGCGGCCACTCGAGCAACAAGAACAAGTGGTATGTGCACCCGAAGGTGGACGCGGACCTGCACTTCGGTATCAAGCACTACGCTGGCGAGGTCATCTATGACGCTAGCGGGTTCAACGATAAGAACAACGAGACGCTGAACGACGACATGAAGGAGCTGATCCGGAAGTCCAAGAGCAACTGGCTGCGCGGCATCTTCGACCTGAACGTGCAGTCTATCGAGGCCATCCCGGGCAACAACCCCAAGCGACCGACGGAGGCGGTGTCGCGGCGCCCGTCGGAGATGAACCACGGGAAGGGCAAGGGCAAGGGAAATGCAGGCGGCGGCAAGTCGCGCAACCTGCGCGAGGTGTCTGTGAGCGCGCAGTTCCGCTTCCAGCTGCAGGAACTAATGAACAAGATCTCTCTGGCCAACCCGCGGTACGTGCGCTGCATCAAGCCCAACGAGTTCAAGCGTCCGAGCGAACTGAACGACGCGGATTGCGCGCGCCAGCTGAAGTACTCGGGCATGATGGAAGCTATTCAGATCCGTCAGTGCGGCTTTGCACTGCGTGAGGACCACGACGTGTTCTTCTACGACTACCAGTCGCTTGCGCCTGACGCGGAGAACATTGGCGAGCTGGTGGAGGAAATCTCGACGATGCTTGGGGCTGGGGAGGATGAGTGGCAGCTCGGCAAGACGAAGGTGTTCCTGAAACGAGCGGTGGCGTTCAAGCTGCGCAAGCTGGAGATGCTGCGTTGCAAGTCGGCTGCGCGTGCGATCCAGAAGTGGGTGCGCAACATCGCGAAGGCGGAGGCCGCTGTGAAGATCCAGACCAAGGCGCGCCAGTTCGTGGCGAAACGCCAGCTGCAGCGGCTGCGCCGCAGCGCCTACCGGGTCATGTACATTCTTCGTATGCGCGTGGCGGTATCCAAGTACCAACGCATCCGCACAGAGCACCGTCTTCAGACGAAGAGTGCAGTGACTGTGCAAAAGATTGTACGCGGGTTCCTGGTGCGCAAGCGCGACATGCTGCACCCGTTTGGCGGCATGGGTCCCAAGGAGTTAGATGCCAAAATTTCCGAGATGGAAGCTGCCATCGAGGACGCGGCGCTGAACAAGCAGTTTGAGCGGTGCGCGCAGCTCCAGCTTGATCTGGAGAAGGTGGTGGAGGCTCGGAAGAAGGTGCGCACGGCGAAGGAGCTGGACGCGGAGATCAAGCGACTGAACGAAGCGATGGAGGATGCTGCGAAGACGAAGCAGTTTGGCTTGTGTGCGGATCTGCAGAAGCAGATCGAGGAGGTCCAAGAGGCACGGAAGAACGTGAAGGAGGACCTGAACGAGCTGGAGCCCGATGAGCTGGACGAGCGTATCCATGCCATGGAGGCGACGATCGCGGAAGCGATGGCAGCCCGCGACTTCGGCAAGTGTGGCGCGCTGCAGGCCAGCTTGGATGCGCTGGTGTCTGCGCGGAAGAAGAAGCAGACGCCAGAGGAGCTGGACACGGAGATTGAGCGGTTGAACGGGGAGATCGGCAATCTGATGCAGCGCAAGGAGTTCGACAAGTGCGCTCAGGTCCAGAAGGAAATCGATTACCTAAAGGCCAAGCGTGCGAAGTTCCCTCCTGCAAAGAAGCCTTCTCCGCCCCCACCTTCCCCGGAGAAACCTGCCCCGGCTCCTCCAGCGGAGCCCACGCCGCCGCCTTCCCCGAAGAAGGCTGTCGAGCCTGCCCCTCCGTCGAACATGGACCGCGGTGGAATCCCAACTGCGGAGCCGAAGCCCGAGACGCCGGTGGCTCCGATCTCATCGCCTCCTGCGCTTCCTGGAAACAAGGTGGCGCCCCCGACCCCCTCGGAACCGCAGCCTGTTGCTGTTACACCTGCTGCTGCCCCGGTGGCTCCTGTTGCGGCCACGCCGACTTCGACGCCGGCGCCAGCTCCTTCTGTTGCGCCTGTGGTTGCTCCAGTGGCGACGCCGCCCATTGCTTCTCCGGTGAATGGCGCGGTGTCACGGCCGGCGCAGGCCGTGGCGCCAACTGTGAACGTTGCTCCGAAGCCGGCCCCTCCACCTCCCACTCCTACGCTTGGGCGGGGAATGCCGAAGCCGTTGCAGACGACGGCTACGGTTGGGCCTGGCGTGAACATGCCGACTTTCGAGCGACGCGCGCGCTCGGGCTCCAACAGCTCGGCGGCGTCGGCGAACTCCTTCGCCAAGTCGAGCGTGTCGATGAGGTCCAACATGTCGAAGAAGAAGTCGAAGGACTCGACGGCTGACCCGTCGCGCACGGTGGCGCGTCTGCGGCCTGCCAAGGCCGTCACGGTGCACGAGGAGACGACGATCCAGGAGGCTGCGAAGCTGATGAAGTCTCATCGTGCGGCTGCTGTGATTGTGATCAACTGGGAGGGCTCGCTGACGGGTATCTTCTCTGACACGGACACTGCGCGTCGAGTGGTTGCCCAGGGTCTGGACCCAGTCACGACGACCATTGGCTCAGTGATGACGCCCAACCCGAGCTGCGTGACTCTAGAGGACAGCGCTGTGGACGCCATGGACACGATGCTCACAGGGAAGTTCCGCCACTTGCCTGTGATTAGTGAGAACACCGGCCATGTGGTGGGTCTGCTGAACGTGGCCAAGTGTCTGCACGACGCGATCCGTCGCATTGAGGGCATGTCGTCGTCGCTGCAACAAGAGCTGGGGTCGAGCACAAACAACGTCCTGCTTCGCGGAATGCTGGAGAAGATGCTGTCGCCGTCGTTGCAAGACGTGCTGTCGACGCCCGGTGAGATGATGGCCCCGCTTGTGTATGCGGACATGTCTGTCTACGACGTGACACACCACATTGCCGAGACAAAGCGACCCGCCCTAGTGGTGTCGAACACGGAGTCGCCGGAGCTGATTGGTATTTTCACGCCCAAGGATCTTTTGCACCGCGTGCTGGCGGCTGATCGGGATGTGCACACAACCACGGTGGGAGACGTGATGACGCCGAACCCGGAGTCGGCGGCACCTGAGACTTCTGTGCTGGACGCCTTCCACATTATGCACGACGGCAAGTTCTTGAACTTGCCTGTGGTTTCTCCGGATTCTGGCGAGATCATGGGCATCGCGGACGTGCTGTCGATCAGCGTGGCTTCCTTCGGTGAGTCTCGCGATATTGGCAAGTTTTTCAATGCGGCGTTTGACCTGCAGCACCACGACGGCCGCGACTTCGACGACACAGGATCCTTGTCGGGCAGGTCCATGTCAGGCAGGTCGACCTCTGCCAGGTCGACTTCTGCCATGTCTGCGGCCAGCAAGCGCTCGCGGAAGGACCGTGACAAGGAGGCGCACGTCCGTCCCGTGTCTAGTCTGCGTCCCTCTCCGGCGATCACGGTGGACGAGCTCGTGTCGGTCTTTGATGCGTCCATGCTCATGAAGCAGAAGCGAACGGATGCGCTACTGGTGGTGGACGACGAAGGCGGTCTCGCTGGTATCCTGACGGACACGGACATTTGTCGACGCGTGCTGGCGGCCGACTTGCTTCCGGAGGAGACTCCCGTCTGCAATGTGATGACCAGGAACATCAAGTATGTCTCGCCGTCGGACAGCGCGATTGATGCGCTGCTGTCGATGCAGGAAGGTCACTTTCGCCACTTGCCAGTCGTCGATGGCGGCGGGATCGCCGGCGTCTTGAACATTGGCAAGTGCATTTACGACGTGTCGAAGCGTCTGGAACACGCGACGCAGTCCAGTGAGCAGCTGAAGGCATCGCTGGAGAAGAGCAGTGCCTCTTCAACGCTGCAGCAGCTTCTCTCTCCAATGCTGGAGAAGCTGTCGACGCCCACATTGGGCTCGATCCTCGAGACCGAGGCGAAAGACGGTGCCACTCCGTCCCCCCGGCTTCCCAAGTCGTCCCTGGTTTGCGACGTGGTGAAGGCCATGGCGACGTCGAAGAAGGCGGTACTGATCGTGGACGACTACAACTTCGACAAGCTGGTGGGCATCTTCTCGCCCAGCGAGTTGGTGCTGAACGTGATCGCGAAGGGATTGGATCCGACGGCAACGTACATCGAAGACGTGATGCTGAACGACCCGGAGATCGCCGGCCCTGATACGCCAGTCTTGGACGGCCTGCACATCATGCACGACTCGCGGTGCCTGAACTTGCCGGTGATTAGCGAAGACACGAACGACGTGGTGGGGATGGTGGACGTACTGGCGCTGAGCTACGGCACGATCGACGCCATTTACGGGGAGAACCGTGAGCAGATGCAGGAGTTCTGGAACACGGCGCTGCAGCTGGATCAGCCATCCCAGGTGGACGCCCCGGGTACGAGCAAGCGCGAGCGCTCGACGCTGCTTTCGAGGCAACAACGCGAGGAAATGAGCCGTACAGTGGAGCAGCTGCGGCCGACCAAGGTGCTTACTGTTCAGGACTCGTCCACGATCTCGGAACTGTCGCGGCTTATGGGACGCAACAAGGCCGACTGCGTGTTGGTGGTGTCGGAAGATGGCATGCTGAACGGCATCGTCACGGACACCGACCTGACACGTCGTGTGGTGTCGGAAAACCTGCCGGTGGACTCGACGCTGGTGGGCGACATCATGACACGCAACCCGACGTTCGTGTCCATGGACGACCCGGCCATTGATGCGCTGATCCGCATGCTGGAGGGCAAGTTCCGTCACTTGCCGGTGGTGGAGCGTGACGGGCCCGTTGTGGGCATCCTAAACATCGGCAAATGCCTGTACGACGCCATCCGGAAGATGGAGAAGTCGGAGGAGTCCTCAGCCGCCCTGCGCCAGACGCTGGAGAAGGAGATGAAGGGCCGCGGCGGGCGTGGCGGCGTCTCGGCGCTTCTTGGTGACATGGTTAACAAGATGTTCTCGCCTGACGTCAAGAGCGTGATCGACGAGGAAGGCGTGGAGCCGCCGCGCGTGCAGCGGTTCACATCCGTGTACGACGTGTCCAAGTTGATGGCAGCGACGAAGAAGGCGGCGCTAGTGGTGAGCAGCCGTGGACAGTACTACGGCCTGTTCACGCCCAAGGACATGCTGGAGAAGGTGCTGGCGCGCGGTCTGCCCGTGCACACGACGCCCGTTTGCGAAGTGATGCAGGATAAGTCGGTGACCATCGTGGGCAGCACGTCTGTGATCGACGCCATGCACACGATGCACGACCACAAGACGCTGTACCTGACGGTGCTGCAGTCCGAGGGCACCAGACAAGCTATCGGTCTCGTGGATGTGCTCTCGCTCAGCTACGGATCCTTCGCCAAGGGCAAGCCCAGCGACTGGAAGGCCTTCTGGAATGCGTCCTTCGAAGCGACAGATGATGATGACGACGCGTCGTCCCTGCACAGCTTCATCTCTCGTGGACGCTCCGCGAGCACGAGCGGGATGAGCAACCGCGGGCGTCGCGCTGGCGCGGCCACGGGCGACGTGCGTCCCGTGTCGAAGTTGCGTCCGTCCAAGGCGATTACCATTTCGGAGACGTTCTCCGTCGCGGACGCTGCCAAGGAGATGAGTCTCACGCACACGGACGCGGCGTTGATCATCTCGCGTGATGGCGCGCTGTCTGGTATCCTCACGGATACGGACGTGACTCGGCGTGTGGTGGCGCTGGGCAACGACCCGTTCTACGTGAGCGTGCTGGACGCCATGACGCCCGAGCCGCAGTTCGTCAACTCGTCCGACAGCGCCATGGACGCTATGTTCATCATGCTGGAGGGTAAGTTCCGTCACCTGCCGGTGGTGGACGACCAGGGAATGGTCGCGGGCATGCTGCGCATCCAGAAGTGTCTCTACGACGCCATTACGCGCATTGAGAAGGTGCAGAACACGTCGAGTGGCTCGCTGCGCCAGCGGCTGGAGAAGCAGCTGCAGGCGACGGGCATCGGTGGTGGCGAGGGCGCGCTGGAGAAGCTAGTGGGCCCCATGGTGGAGAAGCTCATGTCCCCGAAGCTGGAATCGATCCTCGAAAACGAGACGATGCCGCCGCTCGTGAGCGAGCACGATACGGTGATGGAGGTGGCGCGCCAGATGGCGGCGTCGCGCAAGGCCGCGTTGATCGTGGAGGACCCGAGTGGTGACACGGCGTCGTCGTTCAGCCACCGATCGTCGCTGAGCCACCGTTCGTCACTGAGTGGAGGGTACGAGGCTGTCAGTTCGGCGCTGAGCCGTAAGGTGCTGGGTGTGTTCACGCCCAAGGACCTGCTGCTGCGTGTGACTGGCGCTGGACTGGACGCCGCGGAGACGACCGTCGGACAGGTAATGACGCCCGAGCCGGAGATGGCAGCACCCGGAACGTCGCTGCTGGACGCACTGCACGTCATGTACGAGCACAACTTCCTGCATCTTCCCGTCTACGACGAGGAGAAGGGCATGATCGCGGGTATGGTGGACGTACTGTCGCTGTGCTACGGCACGTTTGCGAATGGCGCGTCTCCAGAGAGCACGAGCGGCGGCAGCGTCTGCGGTGAAGAAGCAGACTGGCGCGCATTCTGGGATATGTCCTTTGCGCTCGGCCACGCGGACGACGACCGGATGAGCGAGATGACGGGCAGTCGCGCGGGCTCGCGCTTCTCGCGGGGCCGCCGTCCTGGTGGCTATGCTCAGAGCCACTCGTCCATGGGCTCGCGTCGGCGTCATTTGGTCAACGGGCCTATGCGACCGGTCTCGATGCTGCGGCCACGCCCTGCCACACGCATCAACGAGTTTATTACCGTGGCGGAGGCTGCGAAGCGGATGCGCCACGCGCGCGTCGAGGCCGTGGTGGTGACCACGGAGGAAGGCGAGCTGCGCGGTATCCTGACGGATACGGACATCACGCGGCGTGTGTTGGCCGAAGACATTGAGCCCGAGGGCTGCTCGGTGTCGTCGGTGATGACGAGCAATCCCGTGAGTGTGTACATGGACGACCAGGCCATCGAGGCGATCACCAAGATGCTGGAAGGCCGCTTCAAGCACCTGCCGGTGCTCGGGGCGGATGGTACCGTGCAGGCCATCCTGGATATCTCCAAGTGCTTGATGGACGCCATTACGACCATGGAGAAGGTGCAGCGCTCGACGGAGGTGGCGGCGACAGAGTTTTCGCGGGAATTGGGCGCTGGCTCGGGTCTTCAGCGCATGCTAGGCCCGCTGATGGACAAGATGGTGCGCCCCACGGTGGATATCGCCATGGAAGGCGAGCCCATGCCGCCCGTGGTGGAGCTGGGTACAACGGTGGCCACGGCGGCGAGACTCATGGCCTCGACAAAGAAGGCGGCCATTGTGCTGGGCGAGGAGCACGAGATCTGCGGCATGGTAACCCCCAAGGACCTGCTGCGCAAGCTGGTGGCCAAGGGCTTGTACGCCGAGACGACCACGGTGGAGGAGGTCATGACGGTGGACCCAGATCCGATCCTGCCGCAAGCGAGCATCCTGGACGGCATGCGGCAGATGCACCACGCCAACGAGCTGTTCCTGCCCGTGCAGGCGGAAGACGGCGAGATCTACGGCATGGCGGACGTGCTCTGTCTGAGCTACGGGCAGTTCGAGAACTCGTCGGGCAGCAACGCCAACGGCGACTGGCGCGAGTTCTGGCAGACGGCCATGAACCTGCAAGAGGAGGCGGGCTACGACCTGAACGACGACGACGCCGTGTCCGTGGGCACCATCGAGGAGTTCGAGCGCAACGAGTTCCAGGCCGGCAACGAGAGCGTGTCGACGCCCACGGCCAGTGCGGTGGGCGCGCCCAACGGCGGCAGCCGCTACTCCAACTCGGTGGCCGCGTACGCCGAACTGGGCGAGAGCGTATCGGTCGTGAGCGGCGCCAACACAGCCAACACGAGCGTGCTCATGCAGCAGATGGCCGAGGATAACGAGTTCATCTTCAAGGTGAGCGACAGCGTGCAGGGCCACTTCCACCGCATCATCTGCCGCTTCGACTCCATGTCGCCGCTGCTGGCGCAGGTGCGCGCCAAGATGGGCTTGGGCGCTATGGACGCGCTGCGCATCAAGTACGAGGACGACGACGGCGACTTGGCGCTGCTCACGTCGGACGAGAGCCTCGTGGAGGCTGTGCGCATGGCCCAGCGCGCCGGCTGGAAGCGGCTGGTGCTCATCGTGGACGTGGTCAAGCGGCCGGAGGGCGGCGAGAGCGTCGTGTCGGCGGCCAGCTCGACGCAAGCCGCGCAGCAGCGCGCCCGGCTGCTCACCAAGGTGGACGAGATGTCGTCGTCGGAGAGCAGCAGTGACGACAGCTCGGACGACGAGGAGACGGCACGGCGCAAGAAGCGCGACACGAAGAAGTCCCGCCGCAAAAAACGTGACCGTGCCACGTCGGTGGTCACCAACCCGGCGCTGCTGGTCGCGGGCGGCACGCTGCTCGTGGGCCTGAGCACCGTCGCCGTCATGTTCATGCGCCGCAAGTAAGCGCTGCGGAAGCACACGACGAAGACGAAGCAGAACCAAGAGTGAGTGAGAGAGAGAGAGAGAGAGAGAGAGAGGCTCGCTCGCTGTATGCACGGTAAGCACGCAGCTAGCCCGCCCCCAGGTGAGTGCGTCTCGCAGCGAGGCCAGAGCAGACTAACCGGTTGTACGAAGACAGAGACGAATGCAGGACAGTGAAGCCTTGCCCGAAACAGAGATCACGAGATTTTGAGCCATTACAAACGGACCTGCCACCACTCAGCCAGCGGGTCGCGGCGTCTACGCGGTGGTCCGCAGTTTATCCGCGGCCTGTTGCTGGCCGCCCTGCACGACATGGAGGCCCGCGTGGTCGTCTCTGGACGGCTCCGAGTCGCCGGCCTCGTCGTCGGTGGGCGGCGTGCCCAGCTTGCTGTCGTCCGTGCGGGTGCTGGAGGGCGAGGCCGTCGCCGTCGCCGTCTGCGCCACCGGGAGGCTCTCGTCGCGCACGTCCTTCTTGAGGAAGCTGTCCTGCACCCAGAACTGCAGCGCGTTCATGAGGCAGGGGCAGGCGATCATGACGAGCGCCAGCTCCAGCTTGGGCTCGTCTCGTAGTGGCCGGAAGAGCCAGGCGGCCAGGGCCCCCAGCGGCGACTCGAGCGCCACGATGAGCAGCGCGATGAGGAACTTGGTACCGAAGATGACGGCGATCCAGGCGCTCAGCTGCGCCAGCCACACGCCGGCGCGCGGGGGCGAGCCGTAGTCGCCCGGCGACGCCAAGGCCGTCCAGCGACAGCGCAGCGCCAGCAGCGACACGGCCGAGAGCAGCACGTAGTTGAGCAGCACGCCCAGCGTCGTGTCGAGCGAAAAGTTGACAAAGTAGAAGGCGCACTGCAGCACCCACGTGGACGGACACAAGTGGACAGACGAGGACGCCGCCAGCAGAAGCCAAAGGTGGGTGAGTATGGCGGGGGGACGGTCAGCTTGCGGCCGTGGAGCGGCGTGCGAGTGCGGACGAGATGGAGACGAACCTGGTCGACGCTCTCGTCGTCGTGGTGGCTGTCCTCGTACGAGTAGAGCACGATGGCGATGAGTAGGTTGGCCACATGCGCGAAGCCGGCGCCCACCATTTGCTTGGACGCGTCGAACGCCCACACCTGCGCACACAGAGCCATGCAGAGACACAGGGAGCATGGAGGTGAGTGGCGCTAGTGGTGAAATTGGCGTGGAGGGTGCACATTGGCGGGAGGGCGGCGAATTGTACCAGGAGCGGGCGGCGCGGCACCTCGCGCAGGCGCTTGAGCACGAGCACGGAGAGCGCGATGAGCCCCAGCAGCACCTGCAGTAGCGCCGCGAACTGGCCGCTGAGCAGCTTGCACTCCTCCAGGTTGGCGTCTTCGTCGCCTTCCCACGTCTTCATGGCGTCTCCGAGCCGCGCCACAACGTGCGATGCCGCCATGGGCTCTTGATGCTGCTCGCGGTCTGGTCTACGCACAGGAGCTCGCAAGTCACGGGGACTCTTCAGAAGTGATAGTAGGCGGGAACTGATGGGATGAGGAGTTCCGGATTGGGATCATTTTGGTGGGGAAGAGACCTGTGAGAATAGATGGATCGCCTAATTTGGTTGGGAGACGGGTTGCCCTCCTGCTTCCTCACCGAAGAGACTTGTGGGTTTGTGATTGGTGGATACATGTGTTGATGGGAGATTTCCACCAATCAGAAGTGGACAAGACACTAAGGAAAGGTGTGACCCGCCAAGTACGTGGCATGGAAACGACAAGCTCACGACAACAACTCCACGCACGGACAACAGCGAGGATACATCCTTGCAGGCTGCAAGTTGCAACACGTGCAAGCCAACGTGGAGCCAAAAACCAGTTGCATCCAATCCATCGGTCATCTATTGCAGCGTCTCCTGCATTGCTTCCACGCTCGAGGTCGCCACTACGCCAGCAGGTCGCGGCGTCTCTACTGCACCACTTCCTCCACGGCGATGCTCTGCTCCGCCACAAACAGCGAGTTGCAGCCCGGCGCGCCGCCGTTTGACTGGCTTGAGGGCTGTGGAGACGACGAGGTGCGGGACGCATCTCGCTGTCCGGGGTCGAAGTACGACTGTAAAATCTCAAAGTCCTTGCAGATGGACGCGCCGATGAAGCCTGCCGCGCCGCTGCCCGACAGCCGTCTTGTTGCCTTGCCAGACCCCTCTCTGCCCGTCGAGGTCACCTCGCGCTCGTCGCTGTAGGACCTGCTCAAGACGTCGTGTCCTCGATTCACGGGCGTCACGCTCAGCAGCACGCCGTCTTCGTCGTTCTCTTCTTCGTGCACCAGCAGCCCGTTCATCGTGTCGCTGTACACTTCGCCCTCCAGGAGCCGGTGCAACTGGGCGCTTTCTCGCCGCAGCTTCTCCAGCTCGCTCTGCAGGTCCGAGTTCTGGTCCACTTGGCACTGCAGCTGCTGGTGCGCCGTGGTCAGCTTGTCTTGGAGCTCCCGCTGCGTCACCTGCAGCTCCTTGGCCCACGCGTCCTGTATACACAAACCCACCGAACAGCACAAGCGAAAGGCGTCAGGACAAGCTCTTCGGATGGGCGGGACTTCTCGCACCACATGGCAACCGCAATCTGATCACAGGGCAATCGAAAAAGAACCTGGGATACCCGAGAGTCATTCGATTCCAGCGACCGCAGGTAGAACGCCGTCCAGATCGCCAGCGAGCTCGTGTGCCACTTGAACTGCAGCACCGCAGGTGAGCGATCGATCGAGGCTGTGCCTCCAAGCGGAACCATGTAGAACGGGTTCCGGAAGTCCGCGGCCTGCGGGTGCGACTCCAGTAGAGTCCATGCGCTGATACACCGCGTCACCGTCTTGGAACCCTGTCAACAGCCAAGTAGACGCCATAGAAACGGGATTAGTTTACATTCGGAACGGTAACACGAACAACACCTCGCAGTATGACCCCGAGCCTTCGAGTGACGCACCATCCGAGCCTCCTCGCAGTCGTGGACGAAGGTACCACTGCGTTTGCAGTACGCCTCGTCCAGTAGTGCAATGAGATAGCGCTCGTTGAACTCGAAGGAGCACGGGAACTGGCGAATGAGTTGCCACACCGCGTCCACGAACTGCATGAACACGGGCGAAGTGCTGTCGTCCTCCCAGTAGGTGGACTGGCCGTTCGAGTGACCTGATCGCGCGCGGAACTGGTGGCCGAAGGCGCACCACTCCTGCTCCACGAGCACCTGGAAGCCTTTCACCGTGCGGTAGAAGGGATCGGCACACAGTTTCACCAGCGCGGCGATCTGCGCCGTGCGGTCCCAGCCATCCGAGCAGTGGATCATCAAACTGGTGCCTTCTTCCAGCTTGGCGACGCAAGCCGAGCACGACACCAGGATGGAACGGACATGCTCGAGCCACCGCGTGCTCTGTCAAACGTGACGGAACAGTCAAAGACAAGTCAGCAACGTCAAGATCCTTAGCCCAGTCGTAGGTGTAGCACTTGCAATGGGCATCCTACGCCAAGGGACACGCACCTCGAGACACGACCACCAGTTGGGGCGTTCATTGCCACGCACTTCGTTCTTGATCAGGTCAAAGAGCTTGCGGATCGAGTCGCGCATCGAGTGGATGTTCTCGATCCCCATAAACATGATGGCGGCGTCCTTGTAGTAGTCCAGTCTACACAAGCACCACCCAATGCGTGGTCAATAAACCCATCTCGTCCAGCTTGTTCTCTGACGTCCACATGCAGCACAACGTACACTTCGAAGCCTCCGCCAAGTGCAATGTTCCCGTAGGCGCTGGTCTGACTGCGACAGTCGATAAAGAGCAGCTTCCCGCGACACTCGCGTCTCAGCGCTGCCATGAAGGCCTCGTCAGCAGCACAGCGTTTCCTCCGCAGCCCAACAAGCGGCTGCGAGCATCGCGCCACCACGGCGTCGTTCTTGTGTCGGTACGTGACGGCAGGAACGCGTCCTCGCGCTCGGAAGAAGCTGATCTTGCGCAGTTCACCGTCCGACACCGTGGCCGGCACCACAAAGGCGCTCGGGTACGTCGGACACATCTTGTAGTTGTTGTTCACGTGCGTGAGCCGGAAGCCGCCCATCTGCGCGCTCGTCTTGGGTGCCTTGAAGCCCAGCCGCGTGAATTCGGCCTGCGGGTCGTAGGCGGCCCAGCCCGACGTGTCCGGCTGGCGAGCAAAGGCGTACGCGGCAGGCTGCAGCTTGCTCAGCAGCAACTGGTTGATGCGCACGTACACGTCGCCCGAGACCGACTCGCCCGGGAAATTGAACTTGACTAGCTCAAAGTTCTTGCACGAGACCTCGAGCTGGCTCATGAGACCGAGCTTGCCACTCACGCGGAACTCGGCCAGCTCGGCGATGTTGTTGAGCTGCACCTCCACCAGCTCCTCCTCGTGGTTCTAGTGCACCGTACAGCACAGCGCAGAGCGCTCAGCTTCGAGTTCGCAGCATCATGCAGCATACACGAATGGATACACAAACTTGAAATGGAGGACGACGAGAGAACACGTACGTGGAAGGCGCGGAAGAGCAGGCGGTACGTGGTGAGGAAGAGAGTGCCGTGCATGACGCCATTCTTCGCGTCCGCCAAAGCCACGGTCTCGGGCGCCAGCTCTGCCGTCGCACGGGCAGCAGTGGAGCCCGCGATCTTCGTGCCCATGCGGCCCAGTGTAGACTGGTCACACAAAGCGTGCACCTTGAACTGCACCGTCTCGCCCAGGTACAGCGCGCCCACGGGGTTCTCCATCACCAGATACATGCTCTCCGACACGTAGGACGTCTACAGCACGCACGACAGCGCCGTTAGAGCCTCTCCGCGTCTCTAGCAACGCCACACAGACAGGTATCAATCACGCATTACACACCGCATGGTCCAGCTCCTTGCGCTCCACTTCCGTCCACGAGTCTTCTTCGGAGCAGCGTCGCGCGAAGCTGCCCAGCGCAGCTGCGGCGCGCTCCAGACTCATGCTAGTCGCTCGCGGGTTCGCGCTGTGATCTGTTTGCCCCAGCGTCCGATGGATTGGGTGGCTGCCAGCGTCGGACTTGTCTTGCGTTCTCTCGGGGCACGGGAGACGCCAGCAGACGGCCGTTTCACGAGAACGGGAGTCAGCGCCAGTGCGCAGCGGCAGCAGCAGAGCAGAGCGCGCTGGAGTACGCGTGGAGGCAGCAAGGCAGGCGCAAGTGGAGCGAGAAAGCGCCGCAGTTTGAGGTGACGTGGCTGCCAGCGACCGTTTGAGCTTTTGCTGGAAGAAAAGCCGTTTGATGGCGAAACTGGCCGAAGAGAGCAGAAATTACGAAAATAACATGGATGTTTGCGGATCTGCCCGGTGGGTTGTGGCGGCTTTTCCCAAATGGGTGCTTTTTGTCTCCGTTAAAGTACGATATTCCCAGACTGGCGCTTTTTCACCCCGACGCAGGCTGCGCAGATGAGCTCCTGGCCACAGGGACGCTAATACGCGATATTCCTAGAATTAGATTGCATTTGTTATGACAGGTCACACATCCGACGAGGTATTCTAAACCTTCAATATGCTATCCTTTGTGCCATCGAATTGTCCGGTTTCAAGGAACGTTTCGCGGCGTCAGCTTCAAGTCGGTTCTTATTCGGCCCAGAGCAAAGAGCAAAGCTACAGGACAAGCGCCAAGTCGGACATGGCGATGGCCTACGCGTACGTACACGCGTGTATATCACTTTCCAAGCCTACGCGCTGCAAGGCCAGTATCTCCATTGGCATGCCAACTCAAGTCGTCTCCATTCGTGGGTCTGCGGCTTCCTTCTGACGCTGGGGAGACAAACTCCCGGCCTTTTCAACCTATAGCTCGTCGCCCTCCCAGCCGCTGTCGCTGTCGAGCTGGCCGCCCTCCCACTCGTCGCTCCGCCAGCCAGTCTCGCTCTCGTACACGTCCTTCTCCAGCACGTAGTCGCCCGCCAGCTCGCAGCCCGTGGTGACCACCGAGCCGGCCTCCATGTACTGCACGCCCTCGGGTGAGATGCCGTTGATGAGTACGTCGCCCACCTTGGTGGCGCGCAGCGGCTCCTTGCTCGAGGTGCAGGCGCAGCCGTCCACGTCACACTCCTTGTCCTCCGCTTCGTCCAGCACTTCGTCGTTGAACAGCGCTAACTGCAGACGCACTTGGCCCACGATTGTGTCGGCGGCTTCCACCGGGTAGCTCTTGTCCTCGAACTTGCGCCCGATGAGAAGCTCCACCTTGAGACAAAGCTCGCCGATCAGAGCGCTGGTGCACAGCAGTACATACAGAAGCTCGTTAGAGACCCGATCTTCAAGCCCCACACCGCAATAACAAGACCTAGTAGGCTCGCTCGACGTACTCCTTCACGTGGTTGTTGTTCATCACGCGGATCACCAAGAAGTCGTGCTCTATGCAGCGCACACCCACAGCCAGACCTTCCATCCAGCGAGGATTCTTGCCTGTCGATGGACCGCACAAATAATTCGTGAGCATCAGGTTCAAGCGAATAAGAATACATGAACGCGTAGCCATTCGCAGAGGACGCCAGCGTCCAGTACCTCCATTGTCGTGCGTCTTGGACGAGTACACCAGATCCTTGCTGGTCGGCGTGCGGCTCCGGCCCACGTACACCTCGCAGAAGGGGTCTTGCGTGCCGAAGGACTGGATGTCGCGCAGCTTGTCGCCCGAGACGAGCCCCACGTACAGCTTGGTCTTGCTAGGGATAAAGTGCTGCGGGTACTCGCCGAACTTGACGTGCTGCTGCGACGTCGGGTTCTCTACACATCCAGCAAATGCCACAAACGGTAAGGAAGTCATTCAAACGTGACAAAGCCACATGCGTCGTGTCTTCCCAACGTGCAAGGCCACATGGCGCAAGAGAGCGACACGTACCGTGGCCCATGGACAGGTACATCTTCACCTTGAGGAAGCCCTTGGGCGTGAGCGCGAACTCCTTCTCCATCATGCGGCCACGAGAGAGATCGCGCATGGCCAGCGCGATCTCCCCAATGACGTTGCTGTCCATTCACCGCAACATAAACGTCAAGCAAGACGTACATGAGTGTGGTTTGTCGTGGAATGATCAGGCTGAAGCGCGGCTTGATGCACCTCTTGACCCAGTTCTCGTTCTTCACGCGGAAGCGCAGCACGTCCTGCGAGATGTCTGGGATGAGCACCGTGCCCTTCTCGTTCCACACCGGGTGTGTGCCTGCGTCGCATTCGCCAGACCCGCACAGCCAGCCACACAAGAGCGCAAACACATGCCAACCCGTCAGTCTCACCGCCTTGCAGGAGTTCCAAGCCGCCACGCAGACGTAAAGCCCACTGCAAAGCGGCGTCGTACCTCCGTTGTCGTGCGTGCTGGTCTTGAAGGCGGCGTGCTCCTGCTCCTTGCCGCCAGACGTGAGGTAGGCGCCGCAGTACGGGTCCTGCTCGCCCAGCTTCTGCGTGTTCTTGAGGTCGCGCGCCGACAGGATCGTGAGGTATAGGATGGCGTCGTTGCGCAGCGCCACGGGCCGCGTGGCCACGCTGCTGGCCACGCTGCTGGCCAGCGACCCGCGCGGCGCGTAGCTGTCTCCGTAGCGGCTCATGCTCGTCGTCTTCTCTAGCGTCGTCACTTGGGCGCCAATTCGCTTTTGCCCATTCTCCTCGGCTATTCTGTCGTACAAATGTATACCCTCTCTAATGAGATACAACAACGCCAAATGTGAGACGCAAAACCTGGTTGCGAAAACCTTTAGAAACGAATCTTTGGGACTGATTTTCTCTTGTGCTCCCATGCCCGTCCATCAGGGGGCCGGAAGTGGTGGATTTTCTGGGCCGAGAGGCGCCAAATGACTTGCGTTCAGTATACTTTCCCCATGAGCAGCAAAGCAAAATCTGCTCCAGCGTGGCGTTATGCAACCGCCACCAAGCCATTACTCCGCCGCACGAAGCGCACCACCTCAAGCTCAAAGCTTGACTTCAAAACTAGAGTCGGCAATCTCCACACCTTCGCTTCAAGCACGCTAGATGGCTTCCAAAACGAAAAAGGCAAAAAGTCTTGATTCAACACACGTCTCAAGCTCCAGCTCGTCAACCTGGCCGACTCATCCTGCGCAAAAGCTCCTCCCAGAGTCGCCGACACCGCGAGCTTCACTCGGCTTGCAGCGTCTAGTTGAGCACGGCCAGCAGCATGGCCGAGGCCAGCAGAGTCACCGACGAGACCAGGCCGGTGGCGCTGCTCGAGTCCGTGGTGCTACCGTCCGTGGTGTCCTTGTCCGAGCTCGACTTGACCTTCGAGTCGCACGAGTCACCCTCGTAGCCAGAGTCACATTCGCACACGTGCGTGTTGTCGCCCGAGCCCGAAGCCATGCCCACCGCCTCGATCAGGAAGCGCGTGGCCGAGCCCGAACCAGCAGCGGTAACCGTGCCGGCCGACACGTCGCTCGAGCCGTCCGTGCTGGACGTCGACGTGGAGGTGGAGCCGGAGCTCGAGGCCGACACACACGTGCCGTGGCCATTGCACGCCGCCGAGGACGTGGGGTCGCAGTAGGCGCACTGGTCGCCCGTGGTGCCGGCGTCGCACTCGCACTCCTGCGTCGTCAGGTTGCACGTGCCGGCCTGGCACTGCGACTCGAGCGTGCAGGCGTTCGACACGATCTTCTGGCAGTACGTGCCGTTGTAGCCAACGTTGCAGTCGCAGTAGTAGTCCATGCCGCCCTGCGTGTACGGCGCACACGTGCCGCGGCCCGAGCACACCACCTCCGAGTCGTCCGCGTTGCTGGGGTTCATGCAACCGTCGTTCACCACGCCCGTGTAGTTGAGCGACTCAGACAGCGCGTAGTTATCCGACGACGTATCGTACAGCAGGTCCGTGCCGTCGAAGTCCACGCAGTTGTAGATCACGCCCACGCTCTCGGCGTCCGAGCCGGAGCCCTCCGTGATGTCCACGCACGACACGTAGCCGGACGTGTCGCTGCCCGAGAAGGACGACGTCAGGCACTCGTCGTCGCCCGACGGCAGCGCATAGGCGCACACGCTGCTGATGGCCTGGAACGAGTCGTCCCAGGTCGAGAAGCTCGGGCACAGACCTGCGAATGTGCCGGAGCACACGTCGCCCTCCGTCGTGTACGGCAGGCACTGCTTCACGTCCTCGATGCCCGAGCGCGTCGTCTGCACGCTGATGCACACGTAGTTGTCCTCGCAGTCCGTGTCGTCGTCACAGTAGCCCGGCTGGCCGCTGCCCGACGCCGCCGACGCCAGCGCCGGGAACGTCACCATCACGGCCGCAGTCATGGCCATGCACGAAGCCACCTTCATCTTGCTCGACAGGGGGAGGGGAGGGGGGGATCTCTCGGGAACTCGGGTCGAAGAGCGAACTCGGCGGAGATAGCGCTTTTGCTGGCAAAAGAGCGAATGGCGCTCCGCGAAGGGAGAAGACCCAAGCGAGAAGGCTCGGAACCACACAAGAAAGCCCTGGAGAGACCGTGCCATAGTAAAACTCATACAAACGGCCGGGAGCCGGCCGGGATGTGAGACGAAAGCCGGAGGGAGAGGGGGGGAGAGGGATCGTCGCGTTGTGGCGACCCCGGTCTATACGGCAGCATTTCGGGCCAATCGGGTGGTGGGAAAGGCATTTTGTGCCAATCAGAGGGTGGGAGGTCCCGCAACTGATTCGTGAGATTATGCGGAATCTCAGAGAGGCGTATACTTGTTTGTGAGGGCTAGGGGCGCTGAAATTTGGCTCAGGATACCGCTACAGTCTAGACAAACTTGCTGGAAAAGTGAAAAGCGAACGAAGACGCAAGAGCAATGCAACAATGGTTATTGTTTTCCCGCTCTCGGCGAGCCGCATGTCGCGACGTCAAACTACGGTGAAGGGTTCCAGATTATAGCCTTAGCCACAACTCTGAAAGGACGAAGAACAGCAACCGTCGCTCCCCCCTTTCCGCGAAGAAAATCCTGAGCGCGGATTTTAAATCGGTAGCACCAGGTTCTCAATGAGCATCTTTGAGAGATCTGATTGGTCAAACTGCGCCTCAGCATCCGGTTATCATAGCGTATATCGTGGCGTCAGTATACGTGGCTCATGCTGATTTGCTGATGAAAGGCCGTTACAAACGACTTCGAAAAGAAAGTCGCGATTCCTACGCTTGCAGATGGTTGCCATGTGTGCATGCGGCTGCACGACTTGCATCTCTCCCTGCATGGCCGCCAAGTGCACGCGGCTGGCGGCGCCACTGCCTCGACAGAGGGCGGAAGGCTGGCGGCATGGCCCCGCCCTGGTCCCGTCATGAGCAGAGCAGCAGAGCGCGCCTTCAAGGACGGGATAGCCTCGACCGGAGGCAAGTTTCGAGAGCGTTTCTGGGGCTCCGAGCAAGTCGAGTGAAGCAACCGGTTTGCAGGAAGCGAGGAAGCGCTGGTGGTGGCTACACCTCATCCGGCTGTAGCGATAGAGGCAGCAGGTGGTGCTGCGGTTTGGAACGGACTGCCAAGTGGCCACGTGACGTTGTGGCGCCGACCGACTCTGTCGTCCTCGACCGCGATGTGGACGAGAGCGCCAAGCTCTCTCTCTCTCTCTCTCTCTCTCTGTTTCCCCTGCTCGTTGTCGCTCTGGTTTGCTGCGTGGCAGCACCGACATCGGTCCTGCCCGCAGCTTCGGGGCTCGAGCAGCGGATGTATCTAACCGTCGGCGCAGGGGTTCGACCTCTACGACCGCACGGCCGGGCAAATGAGCGAGTGCAGGCAACCCTCCGCTTCAACGCGCGACTTGGGTCGCTGTAGAAGCGCACAAGCGCAGCCAACGCCTCGCACAAGCCTACAATGGCGTCCGCCACAGACCACCGAGCGCTCCGATGGTGTTTGGGGTCGGGCTGTAAGTCGCTGGTCTGCTTCGCTTCAAGTCGAACGCATCGCAGCAGCCCGACAGCGTCGAACGGCTTCAAGATCTCGGTCGATACGGCCCAGACAGCTCGTGAACGTGGCGCTAACGACGACTGCGTGCCTCCTTCTCCTTGGCTCGAGCTCCTGATGGGCCGGGCACGCTTGTGTGTCACGTCAAGGCCTTCGCCGCGATTCGCGATCGGCGGGGCGTTGGTCGTTCGCTTGTGGCGTGGCTGACGGCGCCGGTGCGCAATCGCTCGCCTTATGCTCGTGCACCGCGCTCGACAATCGTCTGCCCGTTGTGCTCCGAGCCGACAGACTCGAGTTCTCGCTTTCCTTCCGCTCGCGTGCTAGGACATCCCCCACCGCTGCTGTTCACCTTTGAGACGCGTTCGAGCCTCCAGCTAGCTTGGCGTCTCGAAGCCTGGCGACCGCGCACCGCTTGCTGGGCCTCGCTTCCTCCCCACCGAGACTTGGAGCCGCCACTGTGCCGTGCAGCCACGGCTGCAGCTTCTTTGCCTTGTGCTTGGCAGCTCCGGCCTCGGCGGGGTCCTGGCCATGGAACGCTCTGCGTCCCTGTGTTGTATCGAGTCAAGAGCAAACAGCCGTACCGCTTGGATCTCCATCTCCAGCGTCTTGCCAATGCAGTCCTTCCCGACCTCGGCCTTGGTTTTGCGGGTAGATGTGGACCTCTGGGCTGTCGCCAAGACCTCTGCGGCATCCTATGGAGCACTGCGTGCCACCTCGACAAGGTGGCCAAGCAGCGCATGCACCACAACATCCAGATGCCCGGCATCGCTCGCAACACCGGGTGCGGAGACCCTGGCGTTGTGTCTCGCCTCGCACTCGGTGCGTTACTTCAGCAGGAGCTTCACAACAGCCACGTGGCCTTCTCGAGCGGAAGACTGCAGCGGGGTGACGCACTCGGTGTCTCTCGTCGCCACCTCCGCGTCAGCCTCGAGGAGCATGGCCAAAAGGCGCAGCTTTCCGCTCGTTGCAGCGTCGATCAGATCCACAGCACTACGAGGAGGACATTGATTGCCAACTACGCGTCTTCAAACTAGACACACCAATGAAGAGCAGCACGAACGCGGCGCCAATACCAATGCCGGCGATCAGTGGCACGAGGAAGAGCAGCATGGTCGGGAGGCAAGACTTGGTGCATCTGAAATCGAGAATGAAAACCGTGGGGCTGGTTTGTTGGCGTCGGTAGTTGGAGCAGCGTCGAGACCTGGTAAGTTCGCCACAAGAGCGAATGCAATCGCATGCAGCGTTAGACGCCGCAAGTTGCTGCCGTTTACGAAAAAAAAAGCATGGTTGATGTAGCTTGTTCCACTCGAGAGATGAAGATCCCGGCGCGAATGTGGTCTTCTTCTACTTCGTGTTGCAACAATCGGAGACGTTTTAGCCAGGAAGTCGTGCAACTCGCTTCACCATTTCTTCATTGCAGTCGTAGGTGAACGAAGGTCAAGTGTTGAGCAGCCCCCGCCATGGAGGCATCATCGGCTTGGCCGTTGGTGTCATTGGAGTCCGGGTCGAAGACCCGCGCGGCTTCATCGCAGCTCGGAGAAGAGCTGCCACCTCGGCGTGACCTCCGGAGACCGTCCGAGACAGCCGCGTCTCCCCCATTGCGTTTTTCACTCCAGGGGACGTGACACTGGCAAGCAGCACCCGGACGACTTCCAGTCGCCCTTGCGTGGCCGCGAGAAGCAGTGGTGTGTTCCCATTGCAACTCTCAGCATCCGTGTACGCACCTTGCGCCAAGAGTAAGTGAACCATCTCGATGCAGCCTCGAAGCGAAGCTGTGGCTAGCACCGTGTACCCTCGCGTCCGATTGGGGGCGTTCACGTCGGCACTTCTCTCTAGCAGCAGCCGGACCATTGCAGTTCGTCCGTGGCGGGCTGCGATCTCCAACGCGCGGTCTCGCCAGGACCACAAACCCTCGCTTGGCCACCGACATGAGCGGTGTACAGCCCCGCCACTCGGGTGCGTTCACACTGGCGCCGCCCAAATCAAGTAGCAGCTCTCACACTGTACAGCGCCGTGTAGCTCTTGACGCTCTTTGTGTCGACGCCACGGGCGCTGTGCATAACCACCAGAGGCAACAGATAGCGCACAATGTACGTGTGACCGTGCACCGAGGCATACATGAGCAGCGTCAAGCCTTTCGTCGAGCCACGCGGGGTCAAGTCGGCGCCGTGGGCGATCAACTCGCGCACGACTTCGAGTCATCCGTGGCCCGAGGCGAAGTGGAGCGCCGAGTACCCCGCGGTGTTATGTGTGTCGCATTGAGCTCTGTGTTGTAGCAGGAGAGTCGCCGCAGCGAGTTGACCGTCGCGTGCGGCATGCATGAATGGCGTCGCGCCTTGTGGGTCCGCCGTTTCCGTCGAAGTGCCGGCGCACAAGAGCACATGGACGAGCTCGAGCTGTCCGGCAGACTGGGCCATGCTCAGCGCCGTGTCTTCACTGTCCTTCTTCGTCTCCAGCGCGGCATGGCAGCCCACCAAACAGCGCACAATGGCCGTGTGACCCGCTCGCACTGCGACCATCACGGGGGTGTTGTGTTCGGGGCCGGTGCGATCCACCAGCGCCCGGCGCCCACCAGCAGCCCACACGCGGCCACTTCTCCGCTGACGCACGCCACGCTCAGCGCCGTCCGGCCTTGGTCGTCGCATGTGTTTGCACTCACACCGCTGATCAACAGACAGCGCACATTGGCGAAGTGGCCGCGCGTGGCCGCCGTCCCCAGCGCCTCGGCGTACGTCATGCCGTCGCGCGCGTCGGCCGAGCGCAGTCCTTCCTCGACTAGCACGCGTACAAGCTCCAGCTGGCCGCGCGCCACCGCCAATTGCTGCGCCGCCGTGCCGTTGTCGCCTTTCACGGCCCTCTTGCGTCGGGCGACGCTGGTGGATCGCGAGCGTCTCGCATCACCGCCGGCCAGCGGCGTGCAGCCTCCGGAGGGCGCCGCCTCGGGCGCGGTCATGGCCTTCACGAGCCGCAGCACGCAGCGCTCTACGCCGGCGTGCGTTTCAACACGCTCGGCCCGCTGTGATCCGTCCTGGCCACGCGTAAGTGATCCGCCCGCGGATCAACTCTCTCATTTAGTAGTCACGGTATGCCCCGCTTCCTCCCTCGGCCATCACGGCACAGACTTTCACACACGCAGACGCGCAGACCGGCAAGCGCGCGTTTGAGGCCCACTTTGACAGTGGCTTATACAAGCAGTAGATCGCTTCCAGAGCTTCCCGTTGCTCGTAGAATACTCCACAGCGTCGTCATAGCCTTCCGACTGCTCCACAGAGGGCTTCCGACTGCACCACAGCTATCCCACAGGGTCGAACGGCTTTTACTTTCACGTGAGAAGTCCGTGGGCGAGCGGGTCTTGAGGGTTCTTGTGCGTGCTGATCAAGGAGAAATCTGCCTCGACCGTGGCTATCCCCGGCATCACGGATGCGATTCCTCCACAGAACGTCCGATTCAAACGGACAGTCTTCGCCTCCGAAGCGTGCGTCCTTCCACGACAAGCAGCCAAGGGCACCCATACCCGTCGTCTCCTTCATGGCGAGGTATGCGGCAGTCGCCGAACGAAATGAGCTCCCCGTCGCTACATATTCCAGGTACAATTTGTACTTGGAGAGCGGAGCGTACGTGAGCGATGTAGCGAAGATCCGAGGTAGTGGAGACAGTGCCGCTGTCATCCGTAGTAGGCTCAAACACGGTCGGTCGCGAGTTGCGAGGAAGTCGTATTCACTTGTGTCAAAGAGGAGGCCGCCAATCGGCACGACAACAACGTCTCCATCTGGGCTGAATATCAGGCAGCAGTGAAGAACACGTTAGTTTTGGCACCAGGTGGCGCAGTATTCTCGGTGCAGTTTCTGTTAGTGGCGCTTGATGTTATCGACCCGCCACGTAGGGATGAAGTGAATGGTATGCGTCGCCTTCATGCGCTGGAGCCCACATCTTCCTCTCTGCCAAACGCGTGCGCGTCTCGCGCGGCGACGGCGAACTCGCGCTCCCATGAATGGTTGACGCGCGGATTGAGCCCTTTCGTCTTCTCCTCTGTCGTTTCCATGAAGCTCCAGTCCTCCATCGCTGTCGTTCTCGTGGTTTGTGCTTCCGCTTTCCTTGCTTGTGGAATGAAGGGCTGGCAGCATCAACCCTTTGCTGATGTCAACGGCCCCATCGGCCATGTTTTGCGTTGCGCTCTCATCACTGGCGGACCAGCAGGAATGTCAGCAAAATGATGGTGCAAAAGGAAACACCACGTACTCGAGCTCCTGTATCTGCTGCCGCGCCAGGCCACTCCAAATGACATCGGCCGTCCACTTCATTTTGAGAGTTGGTGACGTGAAGGCGCAAAAGCTCGTCATGTCGATGCACTTACTGCTTCCTCTGCTTCTGCTTCTCGAGCTGCGAATCGACGACGCAATGCAATTTTGCGCTCAGCGAGCGACACAGCAGCCAGTGAAGACGCATGATCTTGAGCAAGACGGGCTTGAACTCTGATCGAGGTGGCGTGGCGCTGACAATTACCGCGAGTCTTCGCCAAACTTCTGCAACCCGGTACTCGGCAGACGCGCCTATGCTCGTGGCCATGAGCGCGACACTTGAGCCCATTCGCCACTCGAGAACAGCCTTCCAC
>JAADYJ010000296.1:0-26610 GCA_023338205.1 Halophytophthora polymorphica
CGTTCTGGCACGTGAAGCCGGCGGCGCAGCCCTCTTGGAAGGCGCCCGTGGCCGGGTTGAAGCACTCGTTGCCGGTCGGGGCACGGCAATCGCTTGTGCCGTTGGCGCAGTAGAGCCCCGACTCGCACTGCTTGTAGCAGAAGTTGTCCTTGGTTCCGACAGCATTCTTGAAGCCGCAAATCTCACCTTCCATTGGTAGAAAACACCACCCTTCCACCCTCTTTCGCTCTGATTGGATGAAATCGGGCGTATCAACCGAGATCCTCTCATCCGCGAAGAGCTACGAACGCCAAGCAGCCCAAGCACAGCTCGCCGTGCACCATGGCCGCGCCACCCAGCGAGGACTGGGCCTACATGGACTCGCTGCGCCCACCTGTCTACATCTGTCTGCGCCGCAAGCCGACCCGCGACAGCGACGGCAACAGCACGGGCTACGCACCCATGGTGCTGGACGGCCGGCAAGTCTCCGCACCAGATCCATTCGCACGTTAGATTCCACCTTCCTTCAGCCGCACTAACCTGTTCTATGGTGCTGTGCGTTGCTTAATGGGCTGTGTAGTGTGGACAAGGAGGAATGGGAGCACGTGCCATGGTCCGACACCTTCGTGGACAGTGAAGGGCCGGAGCGCAAGCCCGCGGAATACCCACAGACGCGCTTCAAGATGATGCACGACCACGAGACGCTGTACGTGGCGGCGGAGCTCGTCGAACCCCAGATCTGGGGCACCCTCACGGAGAAGAACAGCACCATGTACCACGAGAATGACTTCGAGGTTTTCTTCAACCCGGACGGCAGTCGCCATCACTACTAGTGCGTCCTGCGGTCTGCTTCACTGCCGTGTGCATACTTGCTCCCGTTCCTGTACTGTTCCCGTCACTAATGCTGTGGATGCTGCTGTGACGCAGTGAGCTAGAGATGAACTGCCTCAATACGGTATGGGAGCTGCTGCTCCACCGGCCGTACAAAGACGGCTACAGCATCGAGAACCCGTTCAACCTTGCGTCACTACGCTCCGCAGTCTTTGTGGACGGCGTGACCAACTCGCCCGAGACCGAGTGCACACGCTGGAGCGTAGAGGTCAGCTGGTCTCTGGCCGAACTACAGCAATTCGACCGTGAGCGTCTGCGTGCTATGGATCCCAGTGCGTCGGATGTCGTGGAGACGCCGGCCGCGACGCCAAAACCGCCTTCCGCTCGTTCCGGAGCGGCTCCACGCGCTGCCATCACCACGACACAGACGCGGGACGGTGACGTCTGGCGCGTCAACTTCTCGCGGGTGCAGTACGAACTCGAGGCCGTGGTGCACCCGGATACGCAGCAGTTGCAGTACCAGAAAGTGGCCGATCGCCGGGAGGCCAACATCGTCTGGTCGCCGACGGGCGTAGTGGACGTGCATCGGCCGGAGCGCTGGGGACTTGTCTTCTTCAGCAGCCAGGAAGAACTCCCTGGTGGCGAATTGGAGCTAGCTTCGGCCAAGCGCGGCTTTCTCGATGAGCGACTGGCTATGGAACGAGTACTAGATGCTGTCTACTATGCCGAACGCGCCTTCTTTGCCATCCACGGGGCCTTCGCGGCTTCGATGGCAATGCTTTACGCTGTAGACGACGCGGTAGGGGTGCCCAAGGAGACGGACAAGCCCGAGTTTCCACTCACGGACCTCCTCCGTCGCTTTGAGCTGAGCTTCCCGGTGATTTCCTGCAAGAGCGAGCTGGAGGGACCGAGTGCCAACGCATCTGGGCTTCTCGTGGGCGTTGAAGAAGCTGACAAGAAGACTGCAGATGCCGGAAGCCGCTCGAGCAGTCGAAGTGGACGGCGCTACGCCCCTGCGCTAGACACGGACGATGATGATGGCTTCAATGGGCCTACTACGGGGGTGAAGGGAGCGGACACTGCTCCGATATTGAGTCCACGCTCGCAGATCATTCAGCAGCGGGAAACTCAGAACTTGTTCGCGAACTTCCATGTGTCGGTGCACAGCGCCACGCAGCACTGGCACCTGGCGCACGATGGTCGACTGTGGCAGACTGCAGTCAGCGCAGCGGATCTCTGAAGCTGAAGACCAACTTGTCAGTGGAGTCGTGGATATCTACTGAAGCACTTCCTAGCCTTAATACTTCGAAGTGCGAAATATTGCCCCGAGTTGTGGCAATGCGAACCAAATGCAGACGAGTTCTCGTAGTTCAACGCACTCGGCCGCGGCATGGAGAGCGCCACTTTTGAGAAATAGGAAGTACTAGTCAGCTGGAGCCTTCCTCTGTAAGACGCGCGTCTTCGATGGCCACGTTCTGCATTAACACAAGCTAGACACAAGCCGAACCTGTTGATCAGCGATAAGTACTCGGACGAGGACGACTGAGAGAAGCTGAACTTGTTGTGGTCATGACCCCGCTCTCGCACGATCGGTTGGCGCCTAGCACATGGTGTCCGCCACGCTTACGATAAAGCGCGTGGCCATAAGCTCTCAATTTTGAGAGCACCCCCATCGTGAAAGCGCACACCATTTGGGTTCTGTTGGGCTCATGGCGCGGTGGATTTATGCTGGCAGCAGTGAGTGATAGGAGTTGGGCAATCGAACGAGATTAAGAAAATCCCACGAACTGTAAATCACTTCTTCACCTAAGGAAGCAAAGAGAAGAATCACTCACGAAAACGAATCAAATTATGTACTCTGCATGCTGTTAGCAGGAGCCTCGTGGGCAGGCTCAGACCACGAAAACGCAAAGCCTGCATAAACCTTCCCTAGCGAGATGAGGCACACGAGCGATTTCCCCGCCTCCCACCAATGCAACACCCGCCGTATATCAATTTTGGCGGCGCATTGTCTCCCACACGGCGTCTTTCGCGGGCCAAACACTTTTGGGCAGCTGGGAAGTTGTTCAGCTCCTCCATCGTGTAGCCGAAGCTTGCCACGAATATGTCCTCATTCACAGGCACCCGCCACACCCTTGGATTCACCTTAATCAGCAGCTGGACGAACTTGCGGTGGCCGCTCAGCCATGCCCATGTCAATATATTCATGCCGCAATCTTCGGATACTTCCTAGTCGCCTCCACGATAAAGGAGCACGCGAAAAGGCCCAAGTGGATGACTGCCAGTATGAGTGCGTTGCGCCCGTTGTTTTCTCGTGCGTTGATGTCGGCATCTCTATCAAGGAGCAGGTTCACCACCTCGTCTTGGCTTCGCACTGCAACCATCATGAGCGGCGTCCATCCGTACTTGTTCTTGCAATCGATCATCGCTCCCACGTTCAACATCATCCTTACACTCTCGACGTTGCCTACATCCGCGGAGTTGATGAGAGTCGTGAAGATATGGCAGAGTCTTCGCCCGATCTGGTCCTTGCTGGTTCGACGGCGCTTGACCAGGATTGATTTCTTCGTGGGCACGGACGACATCCAACACACGCAGTGGAACCACGACTCCGAGCCCACCCCCGCCATCTGGCTGTGTTTTCGCGGGATCTACCTGCTCGAGATCTGGAAGTCCCGCAACACTGCCGTATTTGGAGGTCGACCTCAGCTCACTGGAACAGCGATGACGCGGGCCATCGCACGGTTCTTCGCAACGCACCTCCGCTCCCTTCGCCGACGACGTGCAGAGCTGAAGTTCGGTGAAGCAGCCTTAGACCGAGTCACGCTTACGACGAAGTCTAGAGGACTCCTATGCCACCTCACGTGAGAACAGCCGCTTGAGCGGCGCCAGCGAAGACCCTTCTGGACGTCATGACTCACGAGCTTGAAGACCTCAAGTCAATTAGGTGCGCCACGTCACAGATCTGCTTGTTTTTAGACAGATGCATTATTTTCGACAGCACCTTGTCGAAATTTTGCAAGATGACTGCTGCCACGAGCTGTGCACAACAGCCACATAACCCCGGCCCGAGCACCACGACAAAGCATTCTGAGCACGACGGCCGACATCCATGGGCGAGCAGCTCTTCGCGGGGCTCGCGCTTTGCTCCACGGGCCTCGAGCTGGACATCAACGTAGTGCAGACACTCCATTCCCGTCTCCTGCTCCCCTATGCGTCTGCTCTGGCCCTCTGGAGCTAACTGTGGCGCGTGGCAATGGGTTTTGACGGCTCCACTCCCGCTTGGACACAGGAACAAGTGCGCAAGATCGTAGTGGCCTGCGGCGGCACCTTCGAGGACAACCTGGCGCTGGACGGCGCCTCACACACCACACACCTCATCGCAGAGACCGTGGGGTCGCACAAGCACCGCGTACGGCTCGCTCTGCATCAGTAGGAACCGCCACGCCACCGTCCCCAGACTAACTCTCGCTGTCGAATTCGACTGTATTACAGGCTGCAGTGGCCCATGGCGTGTGTGTCGCCTCGCCGCGATGGGTTTTCGAGAGCTTCCACGCACAGCGTCTTCTAGACGTGGAGCCTTACGCACTGCGGTTGCTGGAAGGACTCGCGGTGTGCACTGCGGGGTTACCCCAAGACGAACGTGAGAGCGTGGCGCAATTGGTTCAGACGCATGGCGCGTTATATGATGGCAACCTGGCGGTGGGCTTCACGAGCGTGCTTATTGCACAGGTATGTACACAGTAGTCTACTACTTGTTCGTCTATATGTTCTGGCGGGGTGCTGGCTATGATGCCGCTATGACAAGACTCACTTTGCTGACTGTATACGTTTGGTTTGTACGTGTATACGTACGACCTAGCACGCGGAAGGTGCCAAGTATGAAGCTGCCATCGCCCACGGGATCCCAGTGGTGCACATCGCGTGGCTGCACGCCTGCATAGAGGACGGTGTACTAGCGGAAGAGGCGGACTTTGTTCTGCAGCGAGAAGAGCAGGTTGCGAGCTGTCAACTCACTCAAATCGCACAGGCGCTGGAACTCGAGGCCCAAGAACTCGTCGCTGGGTTGGCTGAACTGGTCCGAGAGGCGCGTTGCAAGGCGCAAGCAAGTCCGAAGGGTAGTGACAACGTCGCTGAGTGGCTGGAGCTCCTTGACGGCTGTGTGCTGCTCCTGCTGGGCTTCTCGCCGAAGATGGAGACGCTGATACAACGGATCATCCGCACTGGAATGGGGACCATCTACTACGATATGGCGGTGCACCAGGTGACCCACGTGGTTGTGAGCGCCTCACTGACGGACCTACAGGCGCTCAAGAGCCTGCAGGCGCAGGTGGTTGCGGCCGACGCCCAGGGAGAAGTGCATTTTGTATCGGCGCGTTGGCTGCTGGACTCCATGAAGTGCCAGCGACTGGAGCCGGAGGAGCTTTACCCCGTCGAGATCGACAGCAAGCAGCCTGTAACAGGTGGCCAAAACGCGCCCTTCACGCTTGTAGACACCGCTGCAGAGGCGAGTTTTTCCCAAGACGTGGACATGGCTGCGAGTCAGCAAACGGAGGCAGAAGACGCGGCAAGCGAAAGCGGCACGCTACTCCCGGAAGAACTATCACAAGCGGCGATATCGGAGATGTTCCGAGCGAGACGCTCAATACAATGGAGTCACGAGTCCAGCCCAAGCAGGTGTTCCCTGGCTGTGCATTCCTGCTTCTGTGTCGAGACCCGGAGGACCGTCACGTGGTGCAGCCGATGCTCAAGAAGCTACGGTCGGAGCGCGGCGGCGCCGAGGCTTTCGCGCTCATAGCCAACGACTTTGGCCACGCAGACCCGGTCCAAATGGCCTTCGTCACGTACGCTGTGGTATGTAGCGGCGCCGTGCTGGACGAACGTGAAGCGCTGGAGATGCAGCGTCGTTTCCACGAGGCTCAGCGCATTGAGGACGACAGCAGCGAGTCGAGAAACGCCGAGCCTGAGGTAGACGACGTTGGGGATCGACCTGTAAAGCGACCGCGACACGATAAGAGCCGAGGTTCGCGACGAAGACGGCTGCGGTTCGTGTCGGACCTGTGGGTGACCTGCAGTCTAGCGGCTGGAACAAGGTTACCGTCCTCGGCACACGAGCTCTTCCAGGTGACTGTGCAGCAGCCGCGTGCGTTGTTCCCGTGGGCGTTACCACTCCGTGACTTCCGGGGTGTACGCGCCAGTGTGTCGGTGTATGTGCACCTGGATCGCGACGTGGTGTGTGAACTACTGCGACTCGCGGGTGCGCGCGTCTCAAACAAGCTCACCAGGCGCTGCACGCACTTGATCTGTGCCAAGGCGCTTGGGACCAAGTACGAGATGGCCAAGCAGTGGGGACTCCACGTCGTCACGGCAAGTTGGCTCGTGCAGAGTCTCCGGCGTGGAGAACGTCTGGGCGAGAGCAGTGACGAGTTCCAAGTCCACTCGGATACTGTCATCGCGGCGAGTCAGGAGGACGTGAGGCCTCCAGCGTCTTCGCCGCCGTCTGTGCGGTCCGGATGACCTCGGAGCAAGGTACGGTGCTGAATTTCAACGGGAAAACTTCAAAAGAGCGTGTAACACAGGACTGGTACGACTTGTAGTAGCTTGGAGACCTCCATCCGGCCCACACATCGCGTACTGCAACGACTGGAGTGCTAGCAATAAAGACGAGGTCATCAAGCGGTGGTGGGCCCAGGTGTTGGCAAGCCGTCGCGCAAGGCCGGGCTGGTTTACTCTTTGCGAAACCCCAAGAGGCGCGTGCGAAACGGAAGCTGGAGCAAGTAAGCTCTGGTGGAAGCAGCTCAGTCCCTGCAACCCGCCGCCGCTAGTCGCTCTCCGTGGCGCTCGCTCTTCTCCTCGCTCGTCTGCGCGTGTGCTCGGGCCCGGAAGCAAGCGTCTCGTGCTGTGCCTCGCGCGCTGTGGAGCTCTCGGCGTCCGTACAAGATCGCGTACGTCAAGCGTAAAGCGCGACGGCGTAAAGCGTAAAGCGTACATCGTACAGCGTAAAGCGCCAAGCAACCGGCTGGCAGCTCGGGGCCATGGCGCAGCAAGGCGCGACGCTGCAGAACTACAACAATGAACTGGTCAAGTGCATCGAGGACCTGCGCGAGAAGCGCGAGGAGGTGAACCGCGCCATGCTCAAGGAGGAGGAGGAGAAGGCCAAGATCCAGAAGGACCTGACCATCCTCACAGATCGCCTCAGCAAGATCAACGAGGCGCTCGCGCGGAAAACGCAGGCGCGCAACGAGTACGACCGCACCATCCAGGAGACCGAAGCCGCCTACATGAAGGTACGAGCTCGTCCTGCTTGCTTGCCCCGCGGCTCCTGTGTCAAACGACACCGTCACTTGCACGTGTTACCATGTAACTTTTTATCGCGTTGGGGCGTGTTACGGTGCAGATCCTGGAGAGTTCGCAGACGCTGCTGCACGTGCTCAAGCGCGAGACCGTGCAGCTCACCAAGAAGAAGCAGACGTCCTCGTAGACCTCCTCTCTGCCTCCTCTAGCCGGCCCGAATCCCCAGCTCGCTCTTCTCTTCTCCTTGTTCCCACCCACGTGTAATCTCCTGTTACGTGCGGCTCCTCTCGCAGTGCACCTCTTGCATCTACCGGTGCCGCAGTTCCTTGGCTGCCGTGTCCATGACCAGAGCGTGACGCCGGTCCTTGCCGCGACGTTCCCGTCCAAAGCAAAGCTGCGCGTCCGCGTCGCCCGCAGCACGACATAGGACGTCAAAGCACTGCTCCACCTTGCGTAGCTGGTGGAACAGCAGCCACTGCTCGGTTCCAGCGGGCGTGAGCTCGTCGTAGAAGGCGTTCACCTCCGTTTCCAGCTCCTGTTACAGCACCACCGTCAGGTCAACACACGTCACACACAAGTGAGTCCTCCTACGTCCGCCAATCCCCCGCAAGCCCATACAAAACGGCCTGATCGACGCACCTTGAGCTGGTTCTCGTACACGGGGAGGCGGTCCTTGTCCACGGCCTTCACGCTCGTGGACGCGCGTGGCTGGAAGAGGAAGCGAGGCGCTCGCACGGGGTACTCCGGCGCGATCTCCACGATGGCCGACACCTTGGCCCGGCCGTTCTTAAAGCCCGCACGGAAGTAGCGACAGCCCGTCGTGGCCAAGTGGAAGTGCGCGTGCGGCCGAGTGGACGGCGGCGCGTGGTCCCGCAAGAGCTGGAACACGTCCTGCGTGGGCGGCGGGATCTCCTTCCAGTCCTCCAGCCGCGTCTCCAGCTCGCGCGGGAACACGTGACGCGCCAGCGTGTGCACCAGCAGCTCGCCATCGTCCTCCACGGGGGTCGTCACGGCCTTGGCCAGCTGCTCCAGCTGCGTCTTGAGCGTCACGAAGCCCGACAGGCGCGTCACGAGCTGCGCCATGACGCTGCGCACGGACGGCTCCGGGCGACGTGGCGGTGACGCGCCCGCGTCGATCGCCGACGCGTCCACGCGCTGGAGAGGCGAGAGCCCGCAGACCCACTGCGCCCAATAGTACGGTCGACACGCCGCGTCCTGCGGGAACGTCACCTCGCCGTCCGCCGTGCTGTAGGCGTAGTTGACAGCCAGGCGAGGCAGTGACAGCCCGTCGTCACCCGGGAAGAGGTTCGTGAGCAGCGTCTGGAAGCCGCTCGCGTGGCCCACGCTGCCCGGAGTCGTCTTGACCACCTCGACCGTCACCATTCTCGCCACGGAAAAGTACTGGAACAGGAGCGTGAAGCTCGTGGCGTCGCTCGTGGACGCGTCACGCGGCGACGTCACGGCCAGCGTGAGCTGCAGCGCCTTGGCGTGCGTCTCCCAGAGGCTCTGCGCGCTCTGCGAGTCGTCGTCTGAGTCCTTGGCGGCATGCGGACGCAGCTCCAGCAGCTTCTCCGCCGCGTGGGAGGCCGTCGCCTCACCCTTGTCGGCCTCCAGCGACGAGTTCGTCGCCGCCAGGCGCTTCACGGACGGAGACCGCGACGGCGCTCGACTGGGGGCACGTGGTGGCGCCGTACTGGCGGCACTGGCCGACGGAGAACGCGACGGGGCCTTGAGCTTCTTGGCCACGGAGCCCGAGCGCTCCAGTGCCGACGGGAAGCCGCGCTTCCGGAAGCCACGCACGGGCTTGACGCCCACCGAGTCGACCACCGCGAGCGTCATGTGCTTGCCGGCGTTTCCGCTGGCCGATTGGTAGGCCTCCAACTCGCAGTAAAGCGCGTAGAGTGGCGTTGGGAGCTCCGTCTTGGCTTGGTGTTGCTGACTGCGCTGGGCCGACACCGGCTCGCCCATGTAGTTCTGTAGCTTCACTGTGGACGCCTCGATGCCCGCGAGCTGGTCCGGGAGCGAGGCCAGGAAGCGCTGCTTGGTCTCCGCGGCGGCGTTCACCTTGGCCGTCTTCTCCTTGAGCGTCTTGAGCTCCATTTGCAGGCTAAACGCAGCAAAAAGGCGAACGAAGCGGCAGTTAGACGGTGTTCTGGGCGAGCCAGCGCTCGGTCAAGCGCTAGGCGGAGAGGCCAGACGAGGCCACGCACCGCTTGCGCGTCTCCAGCTCCTTCGTGAGCTGCTCCAAGTGCTGGCGGTGCACGTCCGGGTCCTCCACAATGGGCAAGTCGCCGCCTTCAAACTCGATCTGATCCATCTCCTTGGTGCTGTCGCGCCCCGCACAAGGCAGAGCGTAAGCCACGCATTCGCAGCGTCGTTAGCAGCTCCGTCTACAGCGTCTACAGCCCCGTAGAAGCCTCGGAAGAGACCGAGCCGAGCCAAATCCGCACGCACCTGAAGCCGCGACAGCGACGGATCTCGCGCAGTAGGTGGTCCTTCTCGTAGAGCAGGTTCTGCAGCTGCAGCTGGTGGGCCTCCGCCACGTCCTTCTTGGCCTGCACGCGCGCCTTGCGCTCGTCCGCCTCCAGGAAGGTCTCGCGCAGCCCCGCCTTTATGCCGCCCAGCAGCAGCAGCACCTGCCAGCGTCGCGCCTTGAGTCGCGCCTGGTCCTCGGGCTCCAGCGGCTTCCCGCGCCGCGCCGCGCGCTGCTCGTACAGCTGCGTCATCTCCTTGCGCATCGCGCTGCACGCCTCGCGCATCTGCTGCAGCGCCGCGCCATGCGCCGCCGCGTCCGTCGTCATCTCGGCCGCCATCCGACCACGAGCTTGAGTCCACCGACCGCTTCGGCGAATATGCAGGGGAGTAACCCCCCCCCCATGCGCGTACCCAGGGTACTTCGCGTGGTCGATGTGGACCACGCGAATTATACCCCGCGTACCTTGCGCCACTCGTAACCTTGCGAATCGTACCCTCTGAAGGACCTCTGCTAGTGACTAGACCATGTTGTTAAGTAGTTTCTCCCGGTGGCTGCGAGCAACTCCCCAAGTTCCAAGCCAAGCGAGCAAGACGACGAGCATGAAGCTGCTGCAGCGCCTGGCCTCAAGCGGCGCCGTGCGCGCGCGGGCGACGACTGCGCTGTGTGCACAGGCTCCCTCTGTTCTCCTGCGCGCGGGCGTGGCGCGCATGTCCTCGTCGCACGGCACGGGGCAGCAGGAGATGCGCGACATCCACTTTGAGCAGGACGAGGCGGACGCGGCCGCACGGCCCTTCCGCCTCGTGGGCGTGCGCGACGTGGAGGTGGCGGACTGGGAGTACCCGACGCGCGTGGAGGAGGAGCAGCGGAAGACGCGCGAGCTGCGCAACCGCTTCCAGCACCCGAACTTCATCAGCCTCTGGGTGGACCAACTGCCCGAGGTGGAGAAGTACCTGCAGGCGGAGCGGATCCCGGTGGCGAGCGAAGGCATCACGCGCGGCCCGGACGGCCACGACGTGCTGGTCATCCCGCCCAGCGACGACGGCAGCAGCGTCCAGTTCTTCAACCTGTGCGACAGCCCCACCATGGTGGAGGTGGTGCAGGCGCCGCCCGAGGTCATCAAGGCCTTTGACGGCGAGGAGGACCAGTAGAGCCGGCCCGCCAGCCCGCGCAGGCGTCTCGGCGTCTCGGTGTCTTCCGCAGCCGTAGACACTAACGCTGAGCCAATGCAGCCCCCGTCTTCCTTCCATCTCGGCCTTTCGCCATGCTCTCCTGACGCGCGTGTTGCCAGCTTTAATACATAATGGGATTTGGGTTTTGGTTGGAAGTGAGGCACATGGGTCTCACTGCCAAGCTATACTACCTATGCCAATCAGTCGCTCTGCCTCCGGAAGGACTGCCTGGCGCCGCGCGTGCTTCGCTCGCTCGTGCTGCTGGAGCCGCGACGCTCACTGCTTGAGCCACGGGTGCTCGAGCGCCTCGGCGGCTGTGGCACGAGCCTCCGGGTTGCGCACCAGTAGCGCCTCGATGAAGCCTCGGAGCTCCCGCGAGACGGTCGACCAGCAGTCTTCCGAGAAGGCCACCTTCTTGACGCCCTCCGCCGTGGGCAGGAACACGGGCGCACAGCCGCTGAGCAGCACGTACGTGACCACGCCCACGCTCCAGAGATCGGCCTCCGTGCCGTAGCCCTTGCCGCTCATGACCTCGGGCGCCACGTAGTCGCGTGTGCCGCACTTGGTGTGGGCCCGAGCCATGCGGTTACGCACGCCCAAGGCTGGAACCGCCGCGTTGGGCCCAGACACACCGGCCCCGGGCGCCGACGAGGCCTCGCTGTGCAGGTTGGCCACCTCCGAGAGGCTCTCGTGCGGCGTGAGCGCCGTGGCGCTGCCGTGGCCCTCCAGCTTGCGCGCGATGCCAAAGTCCGAGAGCTTAATGTCGCCCACGTCCTCGCCGTCGTGCAGCAAAATGTTCTCGGGCTTGATATCGCGGTGTACGATGCACTGCGCGTGCAGATACGCCACGGTGGCCACAAGTTTGCGGATCAGCGGCCGCGCCGTGGCCTCCGCGAGCGGCCCGTGCCGGTCAATGTACTCGAAGAGCTCCTGGCCGCAGAGCTCCATGACCAGAAAGAGCTCCTCGTTGCTCTCGAAGAGCTCCAGCAGCCGCACCACGCCGTCGTGCCGCAAGCCGAACATGATCTCCAGCTCGCGCTTGAGGAAGCGCACCTCCAGCATCTGCCGCTTGTCGATCATCTTGACCGCAAACTGCGCGCCGTCGGCCTGGCGCGTGCACTGCTTGACCACCGAGTACTTGCCCGCGCCCAGCACGGCGCCTACGTCGTATCGCGCGTGGAAGTCTCGCGCCACGGGCACGTCGTCCAGCAGCGTGGCGATCGAGAAGAGCTGCGTCGGGTGCTGCGCGGCGGCCAGACTCGCGTCCAGGTCGTCCAGCAGCGACAGCGACGTGCGGGACGCCTGGCCGCCGGGCGGTGTCACCTTCTCCTTGATGGACTGCAGGAACAGTGGCGCCGGCGTCGACAGCGCGTCTTCGTCGAACAGCAGCGACGGGCGGGACGGCGTCGACGCGTCCGCAGGCCGCAGCACGGACGCAGCGTCCGCGTCTGGCCGCGTCTCGGCCTCCGTGGCGGCCGCGGCGCGGATGAACGGGTTCTCGCCCATTAGGAACGGGTTCCCCGTGTCTTCTTGGCCTGTAACAGTCGTGGGAACGGCCGGCGAGTGTACATCTAGTGACGAAAAGTTCCGCGAGAGATGGTCCAAGGCCGCGTTCTTCCGGCGAGCCGCGGGCCCGTACAACACGCGCCGCACGAGCGCCGGGTTGCGGTGCACTACGAACTGCTCCATGGCGTCCACGACCTGCTCGTCGCCCACAATGAGCAGGTCCTCGATGAGCTCCTTCTCCCGCGGCGACACGTCCATCTTGGCCAGCTGCGCGGCGTAGCGGTGCACGCGCTCCACGTTGTTCGTGACCGAGACGGCGCGGCCCTTGCGCTTGCCCATGGGCGAGCTGCTCGGGCTCTCGGCCACGGGCGACTGCGTGGCCAGCACGGGCGTGAGGCAGCCCTGCTCCACGAGCGTGCGGAGCTCCTCGCAGGGCTTGTAGAGCAGCACTTCGCCGTCCACGAGCTCGGCCACGCTGGCCACGGGCGTCTCCTGCGCCGCTCCCGAGCGCGCGTCCGTGCGCATGCCCAGCAGCGACGACGCGCCGGCGAAGGCCGCGAACGACTTGCCGAACGCCAGCTCGTGGAAGCGCACAATGAGCTCTTTGGGCTGCGCCATGCCGGCCGCCAGCGCCACGGCCACGGTGCCCGAGCGGTCCTTCATGCGCACGTACACCGTCTTGAGCGCCGGCGGGTCCGGGTGCACCTGGATGCTCAGGCCCGGGGCTGGCGGCGCGCTCATGACGAGGTGTTGCGTCTGCGGCATCACCTGAGGCGGGAAGCGTGTTTTCTCGGCGACGAGAGCGCGTACGACGGCGCGGAGGGCGGCAGACGGAGCGTACTCGCCAGCTCTGCACGCGTGCGCAGCAGCCAGGAGTGAAGCGGGCGGGCGGGCGGCCACAGCGACGGCCACACGCGGGTGCAGGCGGCGGGGCGAGGTCGCGGGCTTTGCGGGCGCTTCGGCGTGTTCTTCGCAAAAGTCGAACTGGCACGGGGCGACCGACCAACGGGCCGCCGCGTGACTCGGGCTTTGTATGGCGAATCTGCTGACAAGGGGCTCGGGTTTCTTGCCGCCAGCCGGCGGGACCCAAAACAGACGCCTACTTTCGCACGCCCGCCCAAACGAGCTTCTTTTCGGCGACTTCCTGGCGCTCGTTTGGGCGAATGGCCCGGGGAGACTTCATTTGGAGGTGCTCTGGCCTCTGGCCACCATGCTGAACGAGCACCTGCCAGCAGCAAGCATCAGCTCAGCCAGCGGCGCCGACAAGCTGGCAGGGCCAATGTGGCGGCGGCAGCGCTCGCCACTAGCCAGGGCGAGGGCCACGCGGCTCGGCCTCATGGCGTCACTTTCGTCCTGACGGCGATCCCAGGCTGGGATCCCCACACGCAACGTAGGTGCAGGAACCAGCACAATACCGGACGCCTCAAATCGCAACACGCGGGCATTCAGCAAGACGCGGGCATTCAAACTGTAGTGTACGGGCGAAAACAGGTGCGATAGCTGCTGCGCGCACAGGAACAGGAGCCGGGAGCAGCGCTGGCGCTGTTGGGCTGGGCGAGCCAGCTGGGAGCTGCACGCCCTTGCAGCTTGCCGCGGGGCGCGTTCCCCCGCCCACTCTCGTGACAGATGTGGCCCACACTCCGATTGTGGGCCACTGTGCCATTAATCTGCCCGGCATTACGGCCACCAAGTTTGGGGCGATTTGAGTGGGCCACGAGGGGCCGTTAACCTGGATCGCATTAAACAGCGTCGTGCGGTGCGTTCAGCGAGAGCTTCTGGCAGATCAGCAGGACATGCCGCGCCCAGCCGCGGGACATGAAGCCACCAGCGCGAGCAGTGGCGCCGCGCGGCTCGAGGGAGCTCTCCGCCACGAAGATTGTCCTGCGCACGAGCTCCGACGCCTCTTTCCGGCGCCACGAGCCGCAAGGGGGGAGGGGGGGAGCCACGGCTTGAAGTCAAGTGCGTACGTAGCGGACTTGAGGCGAATGAGGCGAGGCGCCGGCTCCGCTGACCACATCGCGTCTGTGTGGGGCTGTCTCCCGTCCACGCGGCGTTTGCAGCCTTCCGCCACGCGGATGCTTTACTTTGCCTTGGCCACGGCGGGTGAGCCAGCCGCTTGCAGCGTGGTGGTGGAACACGCCGGCGGCTGGGCCGGGCGTGCTGCTGCGTGGCTCAAAGCGCGACAAATCGGCAACGGCCGCTTCCGCGAGGGCAGGCGCAGGCCAGCGCGGCCACGATTGACGAAACGGAGGCTGTGGCTTGAGGCCCGAGGCCCGAGACTCCCAGGTGAAACAGGCAAGCTGGACGCGTTTCGCTTCTCCCGCAGGGCCAAAGGCGCCCGCCCCCGTGTCGCGTTCCAGACGACTTGCACTACTGCAGGCCGGCTGAAGGCCAGGAAGACGAAGGTAATGCGGTGCTCGGCCATGCGGCCGTGAGATCTTGAGTCAGGCCAATGGCGCTGTAGGTGGCGCGACACAACTGAGCTACATGTAGCTGTTGGCAAGCTCGGCCGCCACATCCACTACAGGAAGGCGCCAACGTTTGACTTGATCGCACACACCGCAAGCAATTGGACTTTGCCACAAGGATACGACACTAGGAACGAGTTTAGTGGCGACGTGCATCTACCGAGTGAATCGCTTCGTGTTGAGATACTTCTACTGCAACCCAAGAAGCGCCTGGTAGTGGTGGTGGGAGAACGCACATGCAAGGTTTAGGATAGTGGTAAGCATGTGGGCTGTAATTGGCTCCTTGCAACACAGCGTGAGTTTGCGAAGGGTTCCTATCATGAACAACCGCTTGCTGTATGCAGCCAATAGCAGTATGGTTGGCCACGGAAAGACGCAACAACTGTGGCAGATTTGGCTGCAAGCGAACACGAACGTGCGCAGCGCCCCACAAGACGCTGCACACACAAACTCGCAGACATGCACACGTGCACAGGAATGACTTGGAAGGATCAGGCCAGCGTACTGGACTTTGGTATGCTCTCGATCATCTGAATTCAGCCCCTCAGGATAGACATCAACTCCTTCCGCCACTGCGCCGTCGTCCGCGGGTCAAGCAGACCACGGCGCAGTGGAAACACACGCAAATAAACACTCGGATACGCACTGGGAGGCACACAACACACCGCCGGCAAATACAGCAAACTGCACAGCCAGGCGTACGGCCCAGCCGCGTAGACAACGCCGAGTCAACGGCCAACAGCAGTCGGTGCTGTGCCTTCGCACCAAGCTTCTCCCTTCTTCGACGGCGACTTCCGGAATGAGGTCTGTCATTGCGCTCGACGGGTGCGGCGCCCGCTTAAAAGTGCTACAGCGCGCTTTAGTTGGTTGGCTTGTGGGCAACACGAATCGGGGGTGAAATTGTGTGGCATGCGGCTACCGTCACCCAACCTTTCACAGCTAGACCAATCAGAACAAAATGACACTTCAGAAACAGCTGAGCGGACGCAACGAGGAGACTCCTCCATGCCGTGCGAGCCTGGCACTAGAACTCGGAGCGCCGTCGCCCTACCGCGCACTCGATTATGCCAAGCAAATCAAGCGCAGAATCACGCGCGGGCGAACCCACGCAAGAGGAGGCACTTGGTCGACGCCAAGCGGTCGGCATCTCCATCTACGCCAGCGATGATACGTGAGAACTTTTCACTTGGAGGCCATGGGAGAGTGGTTGATCCCCTGCATCTAGGATTGCCTCTCTTTTTGACCTGCGTGCCAAGTCATCAGCCGCGGTCTAACTTCATCACATGTGGTCCACACCACTCGCACACATCACCCTTTTCAGCCAATCGCAGAGGTAATGAGGACAATAGCTACCCAATGCGATCGCGCTGCGGGCGCAAACCCAATTCTCATTGGTCAAAACACGATCGGCCAAAAGCGTCGCAGGCCGCGTCTCAACCCAAGATTCCTTCACGGCACTTCCCGACTCGCCACGCACTTGGAACTGCCAGCACGGAATGACCTCCGACGCCATGGCAAGCGACGCCGCGAGCGCCCCAGCGCCGCCCGCAGCCCCCACCGCGGCCCAGCAGAAGCTCGGCGACCAGGCGGCCACGCTCGTGGTGCTCTCGGTGAACGACGTGTACGACATGACGCCCAACGAGCACGGCCACGGCGGCATCGCCGAGTTCGCCACGCTGCTGGCGCGCGAGAAAGCGGCCGTGCCCGAGGGCGCCACGCTGCTGGTGACGCTCAACGGTGACTTCCTGTCCGGCTCAGCCATGGCCGAGCGCTTCCAAGGGTACGGCAGCGACTAGCGCATTGCTGTATTGCGTGGAATCCGGTGGTGCATGGCATTGGCTTGAGCCTCGCGACTGACTGGCCTGGTGCATGCTCCAATTGCTGTGTGTCTTGCAGCGCGCACATGGTGGAGCTGCTGAACCACCTGGGCGTGGAGTACCTGGTGCTGGGCAACCACGAGTTCGACTTTGGCGCGGAGGTGCTGCAGCAGCGCATGCGCGAGTCGCGGGCCAAGTGGTTCGGCTCCAATGTGCGGGACGCGGCCTCAGGCGCGCTCATGGCCGGCGTGGTGGACACGGAGGTGGTGTCACTGCGCGACGGACTCAAGCTTGGCATCTTTGGCGTGTGCACGCAAGACACGCCCAGCTGCTCCTACCCGGGGGACAGCATCGTGTTCCAAGACGTGTTCGCCTCGGCTCGACGCTGTGTGGCCGAGCTGCAGGCCCAAGGAGTCGACTTCATACTGGCACTCACGCACCTGAGTATCGCGCAGGACAAGCAGCTCGCGCGCCGCGTGCCGGGCATCGACGCGGTGCTGGGTGGCCACGACCACGAGCCTTTCACGCTCTACGAGGGCCGCACGTTCATCCACAAGTCGGGGCAGAACGCCTTTTGGCTGGCCAAGCTCGAGTTCCATCTCAGTCGCTCGGCGGCCCATCCAGAGCGTGGCCTGACCATCCTGCCGCAGTGGAGCATGCTGGCCAACGCGCACTTCCCGCCCGAGCCGGAATGCCAGGACATCCTCTTCCGCTACGTGCGCAAGATGGAGAGTGAGGAAGACCCGAGCGAGAACACCCGCGTCTTGGCTACCTTAGGCAAACCGCTGTCCACCAAGACGGCGCGACTGCGTGCAGGAGAGAGCAATTCCGGCAATCTCGTGGCGGACGCACTACGCAGTGAACTGGACGCCGACGTGGGGCTCATCAACGGCGGCTTCATCCGCGGCAACGCGGCGTACCCGGCCCGGACGAGCGTCACAGTGGGCATTCTCAAGCACGAAATGCCTTTCCCGCGGCCGGCGGTGGTCGTGCGCATCAAGGCGCGGCATGTGCGTGACGCACTGCTGCAGCATGTACGCAAGTACCCGCAGCAGAGCGGCTCGTACCCGCACGTCTCGGGGCTCAAGGTCACGGTGGACATGCGGCTGGAGCCGCCAGAGGTCGTGGAGATGCTGGACGAGGATGGGACGCCCGTGGACCTGGACGCGGAGCTGCTGGTGGCGACGACCAAGTTCATTAGCGGCGGCGGCGACGGCTGTACGGCCTGGGAGAAGGGCGAGGTCGTGCGCGTGGCGGCCAAGGTGAACGAGGTGGTGGCCGACTTTATGATGAAGAAGCGCCTGCTGGCGTATCCGGACCGCGAAGGTCGTCTCACCATCCTAGAGTGAGTGCGAAGGCCTTGGCGACGAGGTCTCGGGCCGACGTACCTTTCGATACAATACATGCACTACATCCCCAGTGAATCACGTCTGGGCCCGAGCCACCAGGTGGCAAATGCACCGCGCTATGCGCGCCCTAAAGCTGCAATCTCAGGCGCGTCGCCACCCAACGGCGCTCGATTTTCTCTCTTTTTCGTGCGCTGCACCCATTTGCTATGTGCTTCAACTGGCCATTGCACGCTTTGGAGCTTCTCGCGGATGATTCACGGCCAGGTGAGACTATCAGCACGAGGCCAAGCGCTCGGCATTGCTGACTTGCGACTCACTTCCGAATCGGCCTCGTCGAAAGCACACGCGAACCTCCACTTTGGCTGGAAGATAAGGTTCCTTCGACCCTCATGCCTCGCTTCCGGACGACGTTACTATGGACGCTCATGGCGCTCTACGTGCTCGTGGTGCCGCGGAGCGGCGTCTGTGTGCGGGCAGAGTGGGTTCGCAAGGCCTGGGAACGATATTCGACGGCGGAAAAAGGTGCGTCACGGACGCATTCGAGGACTGGGAGGGCTCGACCAGTGCCAGTATGGGTTGCAGTCGCCCCGCCCATGAGGTGCTCATCTGTGCTTGTTGACGCTTGTGCACGCGACAGAGACGTACTTGGGCGCGGTGGCCGCCGCCATGGACAATGGGCTGCACTACCGCTTTGCGGAGGTGCACTCGTCGTCGCCCACGTACGACCATGCGCACGGGAACTGCGGCTTCTTGCTTTGGCACCGACGCTTCTTGCTGGCCTACGAGCGCATGCTACGCAGTCAAGGCCCTGAATACGCCGATGTGACGGTGCCTTACTGGAACTACTTCCGCAACCACGACAAGCAGTTGGCCGCGCGAGTGCCGTGCGACTCGTGGGCCTCGTGCTCGCGCTTCCTCACGGACATGGGCGGCAGCGACCTCGACGCGCGTGTCCGCACCACCACCGTCGCGGAGGCTAGAGAGCGAGGGCTCTGTGTGAACGTTGGCGTGGCTGGCCACGGCTGTGCACTGGAGGACGGTGAGGACGACTCGACGGGCCAGTGCGAGCACTGCATTGTCCGTGGGGACTGGGACAACCCGCAGAGCTTCCTGCCGATCACCAAGGCCGAGTTGCTGGCCACCATCCGCGATAGTGTGGCCGCGAGTGGCTCGGAGAATGCCAGCAGCTCCATCCCGGAAACCACAAGCCCGCACGACCGACTGCGACGGCAGCTGGAGTTCGGCTTCCACGCGCAGGTGCACAACGACCTGGGCGGCATCATGAGGACATCGGCGTCGCCGCACGACCCCGTGTTTTATGGCCACCACGCGCTGCTCGACCTGGTGCAGTTCGTGCACAACCGCTGCCATTTCGGCGACGCCGACATGGACGCCGACGAGGCCGAGAAGCAGCAGCGCAAGTACGATGTGTTCCAGCAGTGCACCGTGCACATGCTCGACAGCTCGAGCGCGCACATCACGGCCATGTCGCACGTGCTCATGTACTACCAAGGCGAGCCCGTGGAGGAGGACGCCGAGCTGGGCGTCTTCTTCCTGGACGACGGAGACGCCACGTACAAGGACTTTGCCAACTCGGAGGCGCTGGCGCAATCGGGCAACGACTACCGCTACGAGCTGGACGCCTTCTTTGCCGAGCTGCTCGAAGACGAGGGCGTGCGTTGTCCGGCAGACATGTACCCCGCGTCCACGGGGGCGTCGTCCACCAGCAAGCGAGCCAAGGCCGCGGACGGACAAGAGGCCGAGTACGAGGACGAAGACGAAGAGCCGCCAGAGGTGCGGGAGATCATTGTGCTGCTGGCCCAGTGCGGGCGGGAACTACACGAGGCGCAGCCCGAGCTCTCGCGCGAGGAGGTGGCGCTGCAGCAGAGTGCACTGGAGTGCGAGGCCACGCGGCAGCGCGGCGGCGGCGGCCAGCTGCAGGACTTCTCGCCCGACGTCCGCGAGACCTTCCGCATCCCGGCGGCCGACGAGCCCTTCTGTCTCGAGCTGCTGCGTCGTGTGGCCACGGGGGACATGCCGCTGCTCTTGTCGGACGGCTGCCGTGAAGGCTATGGAGAGCTCACGGCCACGGACCTCGGGCCCGATGGCTTTGGGAGGGACTTTGCGGACGCAACGGAGGCCCCCGAGACGACTGCGGAGCACCACAGCAGCCATCTGAGCGTGCGGATCCACAGCCATTGAGTCGGAGGACGCTGGAGGACAGCCACGTCAACTCTGGGGGCGGTTTCGTTTTGAATCCACGTCGCAACAACCCGCTGCTATATATTCTGGGCTCGTGTTTATCGGTTTCAGATGTGAGGTGTATTGCAATCATGTCTTCGCGTTGACCCCGGTCTACGAGAGCTGGTCACTTCGCTGCAGAGGGTCCTATGCTACTGGCTGCTCGGCCGTGGCGCCGCCTGCGTGGCCTAGAAGAGCTTGGTCACGGCGTCGCGCACGCTCTTGTCGTCCGACTCGTTGGCCAGCGTCACCGTGAGCTGCAGTGGATTCCAAAACATACACACAAAGCACACGAGTGAGTCACACGACACGTCCTCTTCGCTTGGTGCGCCAGTTCCAACCGCGCAATGGACGTACGTTGGGGTCGCGCTTCATCTCGCGCTCGATGGCGAAGCGCGCGTTGGCGTTGCGCGCCCAGGCACGACGCGCCACGCCGTTGTTGACGTCCCAGCCGAGCATGTTGGCCGCCTTCTGCTTGGCGTCCTCGGAGCCGTCCAGCACCATGCCGAAGCCGCCGTTCATGACCTCGCCCCAGCCCACGCCGCCGCCGTTGTGCAGCGCCACCCAGGTGGCGCCACGCGCGGCGTCGCCCAGCGCGTTCTGCACGGCCATGTCGGCGCAGAAAGCGGAGCCATCCGTGACGTTGGACGTCTCACGGAACGGACTGTCCGTGCCGCTCACGTCGTGGTGGTCGCGACTGAGCACCACGGGAGCCGAGAGTTCTCCACTGGCCACGGCAGCGTTGAAGGCCATGGCAATGGTGCCTCGACCCACCCGGTCCGCGTACAGGATGCGCGCCTCGGAGCCCACCACGAGCTTGTTCTTCTCCGCGGCCTCGATCCACCGCAGGTTGTCGCGGAGCTGGGCCGCCACACGCGGAGGCACTTCCGGTTCGTCCAGCAGCTCGCGCAGTACACGCGCAGCAATGGCGTCCGTCTTGCGCAGATCCTCGTGGTCGCCCGAAGTGCAGACCCAGCGGAAAGGCCCGAAGCCGAGCGAGAAGATGTCGCCCATGATGTCCTGCACGTAGCTCGGGTACTTGAAGGCGGTCGTGGACACGGCGGCCTCTTCGGGGGCCACGCCGGGCCGCAGCACATCCGCGCCGGCGCGCTGGGCCTCCAGTAGGAACGAGTTGCCGTAGTCCCAGAAGCGCATGCCCTTGGCCGTGAGGCGGTTCACCGCCACGGCGTGGCGACGCAGAGACTCCTGCACGAGCTTCTCGAAGCGCGCCGGCTCGTCCGCCATGACCTGCTGAGCCTCCTCGAAGCTTAGCTGCACGGGGTAGTAGCCGCCGTTGAACGGATTGTGCAGCGACGTCTGGTCCGAGCCCAGCTCCACGAGCAGCTCGCCGTCGGGCTTCTCCGCCTCGTCGGCCAAGCGCTCCCAGAGCGTCACCACGTTGCCGTGGTAGGCCAGACTCACCACTTGGCCCTGCCGCTTGGCCTCGCGGATGCGAGCCACGCAGGCGTCCAGATCGGTCACCACCTCGTCCACCCAGCCTTGCTCGTGGCGCTTCTTGACGGCGGCCGCGTCGATCTCGGCGGTCACGGAGATGACGCCCGAGATGACGCCGGCCTTGGGCTGCGCGCCGCTCATGCCGCCGAGACCAGAAGACACGTAGACGACGCCGCGCGTGTCCTCCTTCTGCAGGTACTTGCGACAGGCGTTGAGCACGGTGATGGTGGTGCCGTGCACGATCCCCTGCGGCCCGATGTAGCAGTAGCTTCCGGCCGTCATCTGGCCGTACTGCGTGTTGCCCATGGCGTACGCCTTGTCGTACTGCGCGCGCGTCGAGTAGTTGGGGATCATGAGGCCGTTGGTGACCACCATGCGCGGCGCCGCCGGCCGACTCGGGAAGAGCCCCATGGGGTGGCCTGAGTACATGACCAGCGTCTGCTGCTCCGTGAGCTGCGAGAGGTACTGCATGGCCAGCAGGTACTGCGCCCAGTTCTGGAACACGCTACCGTTGCCGCCGTACGTGACGAGGTGCTGCGGGAACTGCGCCACCCGACGGTCCAGGTTGTTCTGCACGTCGATATGAGCCAAAGAGGATGCAAATGCATCGTCAACGCGTGAGTTATGAAACCGAGAAGAGAAGGACGATGCGGGGAGTGGTGCGGCACTCGTACCATGATCATGAGCATGATGGAGGCCGCCTGCTTGCACTTGGCCGGGTACGCCGAGATCGGGTACGCCTTCATCTCGTAGGCCACGGGGCGGTAGCTGCTCGTATCGACAGCAATGGCGTCGAATACAAACACGCAGAGGCTTGTCAACAACGAAGCAAAACGACACAAGGTAGCAAGCGCACAGTGAGTGAAGGAGGACGCACCGGTGCATGTAGATGTGGCCCTCGTCCTTGAGCTCCTGCGCGAACTCGGGCGCGAGCTGCGCGTGCAGCTTCTCCGGGAAGTACCGCAGCGCGTTCTGCACGGCCAGCACCAGGTCGTCTTGCGACAGGCCGTCCGTGTTGCGCCGCGGCGCGCGCGGGACGCTCGGGTCCGGGTGCGCGCCAGGGTGCGCGGGCAGCTCGGCCGGGATGCCGTCGCGCAGGCAGCTCAGGTCCACAGACGTCGCAGGAGCCATGGCGTGTGTCGGGTGCGGTTGCGTGGGCCGGAGGAAGAGAGGGGGTGCTTCAGGGGCACGAAGCAGATCCGCGAATGCGCACCAGGAAAGCGCATGCCGCTGGGCTGTGTGCATTGGCGTCTCCCGGACGTACAGGAGCGCAATGGTGTCCAGCCGCATGCTGGTCGCCACTTCCGTCATGGATTTGCGGATGCACCTTGTTAGACACGATATTCTGAAGTCCAATGATATCGTATTGAAGAGGTTCAAATGCAAGTCGAAGTGGTTCGGCAACAGCGCGCGGCGAGGAGAACAGGTCCGTGATAGCTGTTAACCTCTGTACACTGGAAGAAATGTGTATTTGCATTATGTCGGTGTACAGAGTGGTTCAATCTGCAACACGCATCATGTTGAAGACGGTGCGTCCAAACACTAACGTACATCAGTGGAGTTGGGAATGGCGGCTGATCATAAGGTAGTAGATGCTCGGATCACTGAAGTTGGATAGGTTACTCTCGAATAAAAAACGGCCAAACTTACCGCAGTGCCCCCGCGTACGACTCCATTGATAACCTATTTCAGATCAAATCGTGACGGAACTCGATTGTGTATGGTCCGAGTAGCTCGCCATATACTATTTTACGTTAGTGTTTGGACGCGCCGATGACTTGCTGCGGGTGAAGCGTAACAAGGGTAACCAGGAGCACATTTGGCCAGACAGAGCGAGTAATTTTTACTTGCTCTTGGCTGCGGTAGGCTACATCTCGATACTTTGCATCCACTTTTGTAAAGTCACGTAGATCATATCATATTCTGTCAAAGTAAACAAAAAGTCTGTACAGCGCTCACTATCTCGGTTTAATGTCCAAACGGTAAAACAACCAATGAAAAGTGTGGATTCAAATGGATTTCTACCAATCAAATTCTAGCGCGTACATTCAGAGTTGGAAGCAACAGCAGGTAGCGGGGGGAGCTCTGAGCACAATAGAGCCACACGTGAACAAGCGAAGCAAACCAAGCAACCAAAAGCCCCCAAGAAGTCGACAAGATGCCGCGAGAGATTGACTGGCAGTCCGTGTGCGTGGACGAGTATCCGGACAACGTTGCAGTGATTGTCAACTCTATGAAAGCGTCCAAGGTGTCCCAGAGCTGCGAGCGGCTGTGTACGGCCTGCTTTGAACCGCATTTTCATGCAATGCGCTATCAGCTCCTGAGCTGTGCGTGTACGCGGTGCGCGGAAACTACAGCGTACGCGCAACGCCCGTGGAAAGACAAGGTGATTACGTGCTAAGCTTCAAACACTGTGAGCATCTGGGAGGCGGGTTGGCACGTGAACGCTGTGAGCATCCCTAGGTCTACCATGTTCACCCCTACACTCAAGCAGTTCGCGAAAGACCGGGCTGCGGAAGATCTTCCACCAAAGTGCATCCTGCAAGCGATGTCAAGGGTGTTCAGGGTGCCACTAAACGAGCTTCCGCCGTTGAAGACCATCCCGAATTTCGTCTGCAATTCCAACAGACGTTGCCGCAAAGGAAGCGACAGACTTTTGAGTCTGATTGCTTTGATGCACGAAGCGGCTTACACGAAAATGGAAGGAGAGCACGATTGGATCACGTTCGCGTAGAGAAACGACACTCAAGGCGACCCAATCCTCAGAACGGGCACCGCTGCGAACCCCTTTCTAACTGGGATGACGACCAAGGCACTTCTGCGTCAAGCGAATCGCGAACCAAGTTCTTTCGTGCTTCACATTGATGGAACGTTCAAGCTGAACACGCTGGATTACCCGGTCATCGTCGTGGGATTTCCGACAGCTGTCGGAGCTTTCACCTACTCGCGATGTTTGTGACTTCCCACACGCAGCAGCTTTAAATTGTGGCAGCCCTTTCCGCTTTGCGTTGGATCTTCACGCAGGTGGTTGGAGCTTCGCTGACCCTCGCGTACGTGATGGGCGGTGTTGACAAGGCACAGTACAACACTGTCGACGCCGTCTTTGGGCCATACTGCAACTTCAAGTACTTGATGTGCTTCTGTCATTTCGTCGCCAAGGTAATCGAGCGCACAAGATCTCTGCCAACGAACGCAGCTGCGGCGATTATGCACGACATCCAAGATCTTCATTATGCAGTGTCAAGCACCGAGTTTGAAGAACGAAAAGGGCATGCGATGACGCGGTGGCGCTTAATGTTGGGTGCTGATACATTCGCCAACTGTTTCGAGCGACAATGGCTGCAAGGAAGGTTTACTGCTAGGCAGTGCTTTGTCACTCCCAGTGGGTTTGCAACGACAAACAACCCAGTCGAACAGTTCAACAAAGATGTAGCGGGGCTACTCTACCACGTGGTGGCCTTAGGGAGCAACGGCCCTCAGATATCGGTTGATACCGGTTAATAACCGGTTGGAGCCCGGCGGGCTGTGATTGGCTGAAAGTCGTCCGAAGACGGGACGAGGGCTCACAGCCATCCGTAGATATTCCATAGGGGCAAACTATGGCATTTAGTTTAGCCCATACATTTATATTTATAGGAGGCCCGCCGGCCGTTTATAGAATGCAGTCTGTCTTTTGCTAAGAATTGTCTTTGGATCTCGGACACGGTTATTTTGTGAGGGTAACCTCCAGCTCTGTTAAGCACGCACACGTCGCCCACAGACTCTGTGTGGCGTGCATCCTAATGACTCGCAGAGTCACGCTTCCTCGAAGTCAGGTGCTGTGGAGCCCCGTTGCAAAAGTGATCAAGCGCGATTACTCCAAGCATCGCCGCCTCAAGATTGGAGACCTGCTGATTGAGCTGCGCAAGTGCTGCAACTTCGAGTCAACCAAGTCAAGTGTTTTCAAGGACACATGTGATCTCTCAAACAAGGTCAAGGCAAGGGCGAAAGCCTTACGTGTGAAGGGTTACCTGAGCCATGTGGTTTCATCGCGTATAAGCATCGTTTCACTAGTTGGAGGGGCCAATCCGGATATTGTGACGGTCAAGGCGGTGCTACCACCACGTGTGCGCAAGTCAGGAGGCACACGCTCCTACGAACAATTGCCTGTGAACGCTCAGGTCAATGTTCATGCCGCGCGAATGGAAGTGGAAGACGAGCCAGACGAAGGATGGAGCGTGGGCGTCGCTGAAAACAGGTGCCCCTGCCGCTACAACTTAAATATGGTGAATTTGTGCACGTTGTTTGCGAAATGGCCACTTGCCATTGCAGACGAAGATAGAGAGCCTGTTCTAGCTAGCCGTCGTGTTTCTCAGCGTCGCACGGCGTCTGGCACCGTTTCTACTCAGGTTGGCCGCCCTCGTCAGATTGGCCAGGCACTAGACCGAGACAAGAAAGGGCTCTAAACGTGGTTAGATGCGCTAATTAAATAAATACAACGCTTTGGACTGCGTCTGGGACCAATCTAAATGGTCGATAGCAGTGATATACCTTTCAAGGACCTTTGTATAGATCGATTGGAGCTGTTCAATTCCAATATAGGTGTCCCAAGGTCTCAGTTATCCTTTTTTCTGGTAAAAGAGCACATCCTTGCTTTCCACAACATGCCAGCACAGCTCAACAGCTGTGAACCATAGCCTTAGCCTTAGGTAGTGCCGCCACTAGTGCTTTACAAAAGCAGCCGATGAAATACTACGTCACGTAGTCATTTTTTGCATTTTCACATTTCTGATTGCTAAGGGAAGTAGTTCTAACGTTAAACGACATGCTGAGAAACGGGCATACGCGTTGCTTCCGAAATACGGAAGGAGTAGCAACTTCACTACTCCTCTAATATAGCGATTTTGCAACGGGGCTGCACAGCACCTGGCTTCGAGGAAGCGTGACTCTGCGAGTCGTTAGGATGCACGCCACACGGAGTCTGTGGGCGACGTGTGCGTGCTCAACAGAGCTAGAGGTTTCCCTCTCAAGATAACCGGGTCCGAG